>JAWQFJ010023774.1:0-45000 GCA_034096865.1 Theodoxus fluviatilis | reverse complement strand
CGAAGTATCGGATGACTGTCTCCTGACAACCACACAGCTACACAGCCCTGTCCTCCACTACCGCCCTTTCTTTTTCTCTTCCAGTGTAAAGACATTGGTATCATCGAGTATAAAAGCGACTTATGGTTCCGCAAAACATCAGAATCGACTCTTCTTCGTTCGCGGGTACGCACATGTGTATGGTTTGGTTTGTAAGACAGCTACATGATGAGATTAAGCTATCCTTTCAATTCATCTAGCAAAGTACATAAATGAAGTTTTAAAAACCTGAATGTCCTTTTTCTAAGATACCATGAATAAAGAATGATTTATTGGCTATCAAAAACCCGTTTTCTAGTTTACATGTACTTTATGTTTCTTCGACACTTCATCGTGAGATCAATAGGTCGCATTTAAGCCACAGACAGAGTTCCAGAATTGATGACGGAGGTGCTAAGCTCCGAAGGCTTGTAAGATTAGACCAGTTAGACCTAAGTCCTCTTTCGTCTTCATGTTTTCACTATTTCAGAATTGTCATATCAATTTTGTGTGTTTGAAGAAACTCTATGTACGTTTAAGTACTGTAACACTTCTGGTATGTTTTTGTCCAACAGGTGATGTCATTTGCAATGAAAGGCAGAGAATCAACCTACACCGAGAACCCAGTCAGTTTCAGGATTCACACTCCAGACAGACGCATTGCCACCCGACGCGCGGAGTGAGTTCACGCCCACCTTGACATCTTCTGCCTCTCTTTCCAGTTCTGCGGGTTCCCCAGCACTACTGATATGCAATCCAAAGCAATCCAAAAGACTTTTCCGGTCTTTTGTAAAGTCATCGCTGTAATTATGCGTAACGTCCATTCAGTCAGTTTTTGTAGTAAATCCGTCTCCAAAACCAAACACTGCTTTTTCGTCCCAAGTTGATAGCGACTCCTGTATGAGCACAGCGATCACCTCAAAATGGTACCGGAAACGCCCCTTGGATTACTTTGGATTGCTGTGGATTGCTGTGGATTGCTTTGGATTGCTGTGGATTGCTGTGGATTGCTTTGGATTGCTTTGGATTGCTTTGGATTGCTTTGGATTGCTGTGGATTGCTGTGGATTGCTTTGGATAGCTGTGGATTGCGTTAGATTGCTTTGGATTGCTTTGGATTGCTGTGGATTGCTGTGGATTGCTTTGGATTGCTGTGGATTGCTTTGGATTGCTGTGGATTGCATACCCATAGTCTAATAAACCCACCTTAGCTGTTCTGTTATTTACCTTCAAATTACCTTCCAGTTTCTGTTATGAAGTCCGTTGTTTTTCTATTTCCCGACCGTCATTGTTTGTGTAGTTCTGTTTACATGCAATGCCATCTGATCATCAGGGGTAGTGTCTATGCGTTCACTGTAGGCGTGCACGCTCGTAAGTTTGAGTTTGTACATGGGTGTAGTGTGCACGTGTTTGATGCACATATGGGTATGAACGATTATGTGTGTGCGCGCGAATGTGTGTGTGTGTGTGTGTGTGTGTGTGCGTGTGTGTGTGTGTGTGTGTGCGTGCATGCGTGCGTGTGTTTCAGCTCATGCGTGTGAGTTGTTAATAATCTATGATATTCTTATACGGTTCCTCTTCTAATTACCCACCCATACCCTATCTATCCATCTACCCATCCATCCATCCATCCATCCATCCATCCATCCATCCATCCATCCATCCATCCATCCATCCATCCATCCATCCATCCATCCATCCATTCATCCATCTAACATCCATCCTCCATCCATCCATTTATCCTTTCATTCGTTCATTTGTTTAATTATTCATACAATATTTTATTTCAATGTTTTTCTGTCATCCATATAATAACGCAAACAACCAAAGGCATCACCAACATATTTCAGCCGAGCCAAAGAACTTTTCATTCTGTCTAGGTGTGTGTATTTTGACGGGGCAGTGCAGACGTGGACGGGGTCAAATGGCATCTGCTCCGTCACCAACAACCTTGACCTTGCTTCGGATGACTTCGTGAACTGTGCATGCAAGCATATGAGTAGCTACGCTGTCATCGCCAGAGCCTACAACACTGGAATTGTGGGATACACCCTGTACTTCTACATCGCCTGCTTCATCTGCATGGTGAGTTCACTGTGAAGGTGGCTCCTCAGTTGGAATGAAGTTGTCGTGAAAATGCTCAAATGTACTAGAGTATCGTGGTAGCTTCCGGATTTTACTCCAGTCCTCTCGACAAGGTCGTTGCCTAGTCACCTGACGTAGCCAGGGTGCAGTCGCCCTTTGATGTGTCACGTGACGTCACTTCGCACCGCTTTAAAGACAATTGAGTGCATTCTCATTGTTCAATACTATTCAGGAAAGGCTCTAAAAAGTATATAAGCGGAGCGACATGAGAGCGAGAAGAAAAGAAGGCGAGAGCGCGAGGAGAACACAGGTGGAAGTGAGCAACAGTGCTGTAAGTCTTTTGTAAGGATTTATTAAGTCCTCCGAGATCCAGTCTTGAGAGGGAAGTGTACTCGTGAGAGCAGCATTCTAGGAGAGGGTGCAACAGAGGGCATGTGAAAACACGAAGAAAACATGTGAGAGCGGGGATGACAGTTATTGTGTTCTCACGGGATCAAGCCGGAGAGTGGTGTGCATCATTCTAGTAAACTAGAGATTTCGCCTACCGGCAACTGGCTCGGGTTTACAGAATGGGTGTGCATTTATGGAAATGCTGATTACTGATTGTATCGCAGTGAGTACATGTGCCTACTTGCGTCCAAGTTCTGGTTACGTGGTAAACTTTATATGTATTCCCGTCTCGTCATTCACTTTGCAGAGCTGCCTGGCCATTGTCATCCTGACTCACCACATCTGCTCAATGGACGCCATGTTTGCAGCCAACCTACTCATGCAGTTGATGTTCGCTGCCATGGCAACACAGGTGGGTTTGATCCGTCCAGGATATTTGTCACTTAGCATGACAGTCCAGGCTACAGTCCATGGAACAGTTTTCCAGAAAACACCCAGCAAAGTTGTGAGGGTCAGAGTACTATTGTGTGTGTGTGTGTGTGTGTGTGTGTGTGTGTGTGTGTGTGTGTGTGTGTGTGTGTGTGTGTGTGTGTGTTAGATTTTCCCACAAGTACGAATAGAAAAATATATTTGCCATACAACTGTTGTTTATTATGTGGATTTTGTAATAAAAGCTAAATATTTGCGGCAGGAAATATCTGCATATGTCACTCTTGACGTTTTAGCCCAGATTTCTCGTGTATGTTCTCATGTGGATGAGAGCAATACGCACAACATCATTCATCTTCTGTCTTTTTTTACTGCTGTATCCTGCTGATTTCTATCTATGTCCGTCATTAGCTATCTGTAGTGGTAGTTTTGGTGATGGTGGTGTTGATAGTGTGTGTTTGTGTGTGTATCTGTGTGTGTGTGTGTGTGTGTGTGTGTATGCGTGTATGTGTGTGTGTCTGTGTGTGTGTGTGTGTCTGTGTGTGTATGCGTGTATGTGTGTGTGTCTGTGTGTGTGTGTGTGTCTGTGTGTGTGTGTGTGTGTGTGTGTGTGCGTGCGTGCGCGCCCCAGAGCGTGCCTGTGCTCGCGTGAAAGCAAACGTGCAGATGCTTGTGGTGTGTGTACGTGCGTCTGCACATGTGCGTGTGAATGTGCGCGCGCGCCTTCGCCTGCTTCTCAGAATGTGATTCGAAGCAAAATGAAACGATCACCTAGAGAAATATGCTGGGTGCTTTTCGAGCCTGGTAATTGGGTTATTGAGATTTTCGTCGCAATTGAAATGTTATTCATTGTTTCTGTAGGAACAAAAACAAATTATTATAAAAAAAACATTGACTAAAATTCTATAATAAGTATGACAGTAATTACTCGCTTCGCACGGCCGAACACTGCCATTCTTGCTTTCTGCTAAAGTTCGTTCCCACTTAATCACAACATCTTTATTCTCGTTTTTGATTACTCTATATGCTAGAGCAGAGTACAGCATGCCTCTTCTGATGTCTGAGTCACCCGGATCCGCCAGAAACATCTTGGACACTTGAAACGTCCGGCTTATCTGTGTACTCCGCAGATTTGCTTCGTGGTGTCGGCCTACCTGTCTCCAGGCAGTCTGCTGTACATCTCCATCAGCAGTGACAACTACCGCTGTATCGTGATGGGACTCTTCATGCACTTCTTCTTCATGGCGCAGTTCACCTGGATCATGGTGCAGGTAGGCAGGAATGAAGACGCTCGACATCCGACCTGAGAGTGTGGTGTCCTATTCTGGGGAGAGTGTTTTCTTTCTTTTGTATGAGTTTAGGGCCAAGACGTGGACACTGAGTTACTTCAGACAGTCTTGGAGTAAAAAGCTCACCTGTGAATGATACAACTTTTCCGATAGTATTGAGAATAATTGAAAAACTGTTCTTAACACAGGTTATGATGGTGATAGTGATGATGGTGATAGTGATGATGGTGATAGGGATGATGGTGATAGTGATGATGGTGATAGTGATGATGGTGATAGTGATGATGAAGATGACGACGACGGCAACGACGGCACCGACGACGCACAGAAGGAAGAGGAGAAGGAGGAAATGAAGAGAAAAACGTCGACGATAAAATCAGAAATAATGATAATTCTAACGGCTACAACAACAAGAGTTTGAAACAAAAATACTTCGGGTCTCAGCGATGATTTTGTCAACTCTTAATATTTGTTTCTTCCAGGCAATAAACTTCTGGAAGATACTTATTATGAACGACGAACACACAGAAAGAAAATACGTCATATTCTTCTTCATTGGGTGGTGTAAGTATTGCTTCACTACAAGTTTTAGTTTTAAAAAGTATTTGTCCAGCACATACATGTATGTATTACACTGTCAATGACATTGACGTGCCATCTATCATCGAAAGAAAGTATCAATGAAAAAGGAATGGAAAAATAATAAAGGAACAGAGATAAGAAGAAACAACTTTGACACATATATCGCGAAGTATGTTTTGTCTTTTAGGAAAATATCATTATCAAATTATGTGATTTCTAAACAAAATAGATTAAAGTCATACAAATATATGAAGAAACAGAGACAAGGTCATGATTATATGTTAAATGTAAAGTGTCAACCTCTTATTCGTCCTTGTATTTTATTTTACAAGAACAAGTATCATTTTAATTGATCTCGGCATGCATCTGTGGAAATTCAAACTCCAACTTCGAATTTCAAAGCTCAGATTCTACACAGACTTTAGAAGGAGATAAAGGTTATATACATAGAAGACTAAAGATATGGAATTATTTTTGTTCCAGTCACTCCCATGGTGATAGTGGCCATTTTCTACGCCATAACCTTCAACGTGTACAAATACATCTACAATCTTCCTGTGCAGTTCATTTACGGAGACATCAACAACAATGGAGAAATGTGAGTGTTTCGACTCGTTACAAATCATTGTATTTCTTGAATTCTTCAAGGCATTCCTGAAGTAAAGAACAAACATGTTTTCTTCGAAGTCGTACCTCGCCTGTTATAACGTACGCAGGTTCCAAATTGACAAATATGCACATGATATACAATTGGAGACTTCGTCTGCTGTTAAAAGTCAAATAATCGCTATTGTAAAGCCCATTGATTACACAGATACTTATACATGTACGTATGTGCTGAAGTGTTTGCTCTTCAAGTCTTCGCCCATACTCATTCTCTCGGTCTGTCTCCGGCAAGTCGCGGGTTCGGTCCGCGCCTGAGGTTCCAAACTGTTTTGTTTTTCCCTTGCAGTGCTTTGTCTCTGTGCCAGCAAATCTCCCACTGCGCTTGTTGCAGGTGCTTCATCACCAACCCCTACGCCGCCCTGGGAGGCCTGATCATCCCGGCACTGCTCATGCTGGTTGTAGTTGGCATCGTCTTCGTCAAGGCGTTCCAGGCGGTCTCGCAGTGGCGGCTCTACGACGACATCTACAGAGGCCGCTACAACATCACAGGTGAGATGAATAGACAGAAAGGCAGGCGACGGGCGAACGGACGGACACACAAATTATTTTTCTCTCTCTATTTCTCTCTCTTTCTCTCTCTCTATCTCTCTCACCCACACACGCACGCACGCGCGCGCGCACGCACGCACACACACACACACACACACACACAACACGCACAAAAAGCATACACACAAAAGCAGGCACACACACAAAAGCAGACACGCACGCATGCACGCGCACACACACGCACACACACACACACACACACACACACACACACACCCACACCCACAGAGGCATGGAGGGGCACCGGTTTGCACGCAAGCAAAAACAGAAGTGGAAAACGTGTTGTGTGCAGTTACCGTCAATATAATGGCACTTACGCTCGTATGCTTACTACAGAAATCCGGGCACTGCTGGTATTCTGGGCAGTGTTGGTGCTGACCTGGCTGTGGGCAGGACTGCACATGGCCTATGGACAGCAATGGATGCTCATCCTCTTCTGCATCTTCGACATCCTCCAGGTAAGCTTTGACTCTTGTCGTGTGGCGTGCAGTAGTTGTGTTTAGTCTTGACTCGCAGCCTCTGTTCATCTCTGTAGAGAAGTCTAGAAACAACTCGTCAGCACGATGGTGCTGGTTTTGCACTCACAATCTTGTTGTACATGTATGTTCTTTGGTTATGGACTAACCGTTTCATTCGTAAGTGGTTTATCTAATGTGGATTTAAATCAGTTCCTTGCATTCATTGAAAAGCAAACAAAATGTGGTCAGTCGTGGCTGGGTCGAATCCGACCTACGTCAGGTTGTTTACATTGTTCACAAAGGCATTATAAGACGGTGATTGCACCAAGAAAATTGAAACGAAAAGATCCTGTGACACCTCATATTTCCTTCCGAATTAACCACTGATCGATACATATCAATACCAGATGATTCAAAACTTTGTTATGATTTGAAGCATTTTGCTACCTGTGATTGTGTCGTTTCTGTTATTACCATACCCCAAGCCATCAGCAAACATGAGCAGAAGATCGTAGCGACATTCAAGATGGTTTCTGATTACTGAAATAAGCAAGAAAGATGGAGGAAAAGGAAGCAAGAGGTTTGTAAAAGTAAGTCCTTGGGCAAACCCTCAAAGTTTCTATCGTCAGTAAATGTGCACATGCTTATTTTGATTATTTTTGTTACCAAAAGCACTGCATGCATGCGTCTTAAATAACTCCGTCAATGGTCTGACCGACTTGCAGGGACTGCTGGCACTAATCCTGTATGCGGTGCTGAGGAACACGTGTCTGGTATGCTGCTTTGGACAGCAGACTGCGGGCTACGCCGTCTCCGTGGACGATGCCAACTTTTTGGGTCCTCAGAGCCACTACAACTACACCAGCCAGTCCACTTACCTGACTCCGCCCAGCGCCAAAGGCTCCAGAGCCTCCCTGCTTAACGAGGTGACTCACCTGCTGTGTGTGCTTCAATGCTCTGTGGTGCTGCTTTGTGGTGGTAGTAGTGGTGGTGGTGGTAGTAGTGGTGCTGGTGGTGGTGGTAGTAGTGGTGCTGGTGGTGGGGGTAGTAGTGGTGCTGGTGGTGGGGGTAGTTGTGGTGCTGGTGGTGGGGGTAGTTGTGGTGCTGCTGGTGGTGGTAGTAGTGATGCTGGTGGTGGTGATATTAGTGATGCTGGTGGTGGTGGTAGTGATGCTGGTGGTGGTGGTAGTGATGCTGGTGGTGGTGGTAGTAGTGATGCTGGTGGTGGTGGTAGTAGTGGTGCTGGTGGTGGTGGTAGTTGTGGTGCTGCTGGTGGTGGTAGTAGTGATGCTGGTGGTGGTGGTATTAGTGATGCTGGTGGTGGTGGTAGTGATGCTGGTGGTGGTGGTAGTGATGCTGGTGGTGGTGGTAGTAGTGATGCTGGTGGTGGTGGTAGTAGTGGTGCTGGTGGGGGTGGTAGTAGTGATGCTGGTGGTGGTGGTGGTTGTGATGCTGGTGGTGGTGGTAGTAGTGATGCTGGTGGTGGTGATATTAGTGATGCTGGTGGTGGTGGTAGTGATGCTGGTGGTGGTGGTAGTAGTGATGCTGGTGGTGGTGGTAGTAGCGGTGCTGGTGGGGGTGGTAGTAGTGATGCTGGTGGTGGTGGTGGTTGTGATGCTGGTGGTGGTGATATTAGTGATGCTGGTGGTGGTGGTAGTGATGCTGGTGGTGGTGGTAGTGATGCTGGTGGTGGTGGTAGTAGTGATGCTGGTGGTGGTGGTAGTAGTGGTGCTGGTGGGGGTGGTAGTAATGATGCTGGTGGTGGTGGTGGTTGTGATGCTGGTGGTGGTGGTAGTAGTGATGCTGGTGGTGGTGGTAGTAGTGATGCTGGTGGTGGTGGTAGTAGTGATGCTGGTGGTGGTGGTAGTAGTGATGCTGGTGGTGGTGGTAGTAGTGATGCTGGTGGTGGTGGTAGTAGTGATGCTGGTGGTGGTGGTAGTAGTGATGCTGGTGGTGGTGGTAGTTGTGATGCTGGTGGTGGTGGTAGTAGTGATGCTGGTTGTGGTGGTAGTAGTGATGCTGGTTGTGGTGGTAGTGATGCATGCGGTGGTGGTAGTAGTGGTGCTGGTGGTGGTGGTAGTATTGATGCTGGTGGTGGTGGTGGTAGTGGTGGTGGTGGTAGTAGTGATGCTGGTGGTGGTGGTAGTAGTAGTGGTGGTGGTGGTGTTTGATTCCGAATCAGTGAAAGCTTTGCTAAATGTGTGCGGTTTGAGCATCCATCAATGGTTGAAAAAAAAGTCGCAATATAAAAAGAACACCTTTACCTTTTACTTGTTGCTGTTCGATGGTTGTGATGTGTGGTGGTGCTTTTCTGAATGCTCACTCACACTAATTTGCTGCCTGATGTTTGTTGGAGGCGGAGCTGTTTGTTGCTTAGAGACAGGGATGCCGCTTGCCTTTGGCTGCGCTGCACACTGCTTCTCACCTTGCTTGTCACTGCCTCTGGTTGCTGATTTCGTTTGACGCTTCTCGTGGATATTTTCCTCTGCTGCTGGATGCATGATAGTAGGTGGAATGAAAGATCTGTTTGTTGCCTTGCGATAGTGTGGGTAATCATGTTGCTGGTGCTTATTCCTGTCCGCTTACTGTTGCTACTTGTTACAATCGCTTGTTGGCATTACTCTTTTCTCTCGCATGCCGGAGATTACTGCTGCATGAGCTGCTGCTCGTGCTTCACCTTTTTCTACTGATCTACTTACTGCGCATTTTTATATATAGGAACTGCCCCATTTACTCACATCACGAGCACGGTGTAGATGATATTCAGGGGCTCATTCAAAAAGACCGATTTGCTCACGATTTTTACAGCGTAGCAATTCAATCAGATGGATCATTTTGTCAGGAGCAAGAGCTCACTGTAAAAGTTTTGTTTTATATCCATGCTGTGTTACCCTTTTTAAAAATAGATTTAGTTTACATATTCACCTTTTCACTTTAAACTCTGTCATAAGATAGCTTGTTTTTGCAAGTGACCTCCGGAACGGCGTATCTTGAATGTCTGATAATAATAAAATCAACGGTTAAAATGCAAAACACTTTCCGAAACTTCTAACATGTCCTAACATTCGCACATCATCATCACACAGAACTAGAGCGCAAGGCACCCTGACTGAAGGTACTCGTGCAAACAGTAGCTTGACCTCTCTCTCTGACTCTCCTTGCAGAACTGGGACCACGAGTCCGTGGGTCCGAGAAGTCAGATGACGGTCAAGCGCGCTCTGCCCTCCCAGGTGTATATCAACCCTCCCATCTCCATCATCCACACCAACTCGGACGAGTACGCCGACACCAGGGACTTCGACGATCTCATCTTCGCCCTCAAGACCGGGGGCAGCTTCACGCCCAGTGAAACTTCGCGCAGCATGGACGACAATTTGTCGGATACCTCCCTCAGGTTCGAGGGTTTCGAGACTCAGAGAGTCAACATCGCAGATACCCACCTGTGAAAAGATGAGAATAACGTGACAACCAGACAATGAATACAATGACTGATGCCCGTACCTGAATAAATGAAAACCACAAAACATACAAAAAATAACATCGTGAGCATCCATCCTTTTGGAGAGACACCATTTTGTTTCTTGAAGCGGAACTAATGAGAATATTGGTCTCTGGGGAAATATGAGTCCTGTAACATTCTGTCACGTCTCAAGACTCTCTATGGAGAGCTGTAAGTTTTGAAGCATTTGGAGAGGGAACATCGGCGATATAATCTCTTCAGAGCGGACCATTTCGTGACGTGGAGAGTGGAAACTCGCCGACATCCCTGCACTGAGACTGTAGCCTTCAGACAGAAGATCATTTTACTGACTTTCAACTCTGAAGAGCTGGAAAGCCTCGTCCATGTTTTCACAGATCTGTGGAGGTTTTTAAATTCTGAAAAGGAAGCATCACCGATATCCTTGTCACTGTGAATACACATTTCATGTGGCTGTCTGCAAGTGGGGTTTCCCGTGGGAAAATCTTGGTTTGGTCTTGTCCTTAAAGATCTAAACACCAATGAAGTTTGCAGAGCAAACAGTCACATCACAGTTTACGCCAACATGGAACTGAAGGTTGCAAATCGCAGAAAGGAATCGCGCTGACAGTTAGCTCCGAAACTGTGGGTGAATTGAAACAAATAATGTGCGTTCAGATTAATTTTTATTTAAAAAAAACAGACGCAACATATGGCTGCCTTTCGTTTTCAAAGATTGCAGTGAAAGCACTGTGGAAGATTGATTTAAATAATTATCTGAAGCATTAGATGTTTTAAAGGTTTCTTTTGGACAAAGACTACGAGGACATTCGAAGGTGTTAAAGCTTCAAAACTCGGACAGAGACAATCTGTTTTGTGATGATCTGAAGTTGTGAAGACTCGGACGCAATGGATAATGACGACTGACAAGTTTACCTAATTCTGAGAGCTCTAGACTATGAACCTATGTTTCACAGGTGAACTGTGTGATTGCTACTGGATATGATTTTTCAGTTCTGATTATGGATTCTGCAGGTTACAACTCATCCATTTCTTACCTTGGCTAAATATGAAATTTCATGTTGATGACGTTTTCGTGTCCCAGGCAAGATGACAAGATTAAAGGCAGCCCAAATTTAGAACTGTATTGTATACTTTTTGTAAGAGAGCTTTGGTGTTTTGTAGAAGTGTTTGCTATTAATGATTGTGTCATTTGTGGCATTAGATATAAAATTCAAGATTTACAATTTGACCTGATCACAAAATGAAATTATTTTATTTTCATTCCTCCTTGTAGTTTCCGTCCCATCCATCTAATATGAACCTTAGTTCACGAATTTGTTGATAATAGCACACGTTTCCCCCCTTGTATTGATTGAGCAAGTGGATATGCGTCTACGGGATCAACCTATGTAATCTGAAAAATTACCTGCACAACGAAAAAAACTGTTGAAATGAACATAATGCAAAAATATTTTTAAATACAATAGTTCAAGATACGCTTCTGTTTGTTAGTTTTCGTGAATGAGTCTTTAGCGAAGCATGTCACTAGAAGAGGCAATCCCTTCGCCGTAGTCATCCTCAACAAAAGTGTTCATGCTAATACATGTGTATTTGCTGCTTCACGAAGAAATAATCATATCATTTAAGCCTCTTTTAGGATCTTTTTAATGTATCAATCATGTTAATTTCATTAATTATGACAACAGAGATATATTTGGATCTTTCATCACATTGTTGTGACGGACTTGTTTGCCTCAGAAAGTTTTTATCGCCACGATATCTTTCCCCACATCTCAATCAAACCTTTCTTTCCACCCTCGTCTCTTCTCTCTTTTTCTTCGCTCCACCACTCTTTACATCCTCCTCTTCCTACCTTCATATCATGCTCAACCCAAGCACTCATCTCTTGTTTCCTTTTTCGAATACATTTTTATTTTATTTTTTATAACCTAATGTCAGCTACTCTCACCTACGACTCTTCCTAAGATGTACATCGGTTAAAGTGAAGAAGTGGTTTCAGAATTTTGAAGTCACAGATTTTATCGGAGACAGAAAACATAACGAACAAAATTCAAGCTCTGCGTTACTTAGGTCACTTTAGGTAATATGCCACTTTAGGTATTATCGGGCGCAAGCTTTAGTCACCATGCACACTTGTTTAAAATTTATCTGCAAATTTTCTTCGTTGTCTTTGTAGAAAGATTACTCAATTTGAGATCGTCTATGTTGGTCCAATAATTATGAGGTATTACGGATGACAAAAACTTTCACAATTAAAAGTGTACGCAGGGAATTTTAATGACAACATTCATGGGTTGGCATAAGTCCTGCTGTGGAGAATCTATTCACCTTTCATCCATCACGAATTTGGAGAGACCATAATATAGAAAGGTTTTACTCAATATTATTGAAGGACACAATGAGTAATGTTGCTACTTCTACCGGCGTGCCATACCAACCAGTGTTGAAAATGCAGTTGAAAACGCATCCATGTCAACGACCGGTGACAACCATTTGTTCATCACACAGTTTTACAAGTAACTTTATAATCCCTTAAAGCGTTCATCTGTATACATGTATGTAATACATCGCAAGGCTTCACATATTTTTGTGGGTTTAAGAATTTATATTGGTGTGCTCGCATACAGCTTGTTCCAGACATCTATGGGGTTTTTTCTTCCCGTTAAAAGCACATCCTTACGGAAGATCTATTATTTTTGCAACTAGTTAGTAGATAGGTATTTATGTGTGTATTGAAAAAATAAGAATGTCATTTATGCCATACGACTTGTACATGTATCAAATATGACTGATGTTTTAATATTGGGAATATTTTTCACAATTCTATGTATCAGTCTAGGATTTAATAGTACTTGATGACACTTTCATTGACAGTTTGAAAATGTCCTGGATGACGCCATTGTTTTTATCCAGGATGAAGTATCTCCTTGTTTACCACACGTGATGTCATGTTTTATTTTTAAATACTTGTTTGTCTTGAGTAATGTTTCTGTTTTGTGCTTTCCTAAATATATGGTGTGTATTGCAAAACATTGAACTTTTATCATAGGAAAAATATTTTCTGTCACAAAAAAACTCCGTATAGATTGTAAGACTTACGATGGAATAAAAATAATGTGTTACATTATTTGATGCATTTAGTTTGACGACTTGTGTGTCTTCTATGTCAGCCCAGGTGGAGGGTGGCGGTAAGGCTACCTTCCACTGGAAAACACAAACTTCACTACTACCCTCCAAGCTTCTTTCATAATTATAATCAAATGTGTCTTTGTGGAGCGTGAGCACGCCCTCGTCATAGTGGTAATACGTACACCAATCGCCATCAAGGTTCACAGGAATATGAGGCATGCACTCGAAGTAAGCTGTCTCAGATGGAAACTCGACAAGGATTTGCCTAGACTTGTCGAAGGAGTATCGATCGCTCGGCACTGAGGTAGGGTCTGTAGTGATGGAGGCAAACCATTGTTCCTTGCGTGTTGTGGCACTGGCTGAGTGGTGTGTGCTCTCAGCCTGCAGCAGCATGTGGCAATGGGAGTGCGGCGTTCAGAGTTTCGTCCTTGAGTAAGATGCTGAACTCGCATTGCTTCTCCCCTTCCAGGTGTACAACGGGTTTCTGTGAGGACCGAGCTGAACATGCTAAAAGTTGACTTGATTCAAAGCGCACTTGTGTATGCGCGCGTAGGTGAGTGTGCAAACATATGCATACATGCATGCCTACGTGAGTGAGAGCACGTGAGGTTGCTCGCTTGTCGGAGTGTCTGCGCGTATTCATAGAAGTTATCGTGCATGCGTGTGGGCGTATGTATCGCGTGCATGCGTATACTCTCATGCTTGCGTGCGCGTGCGTTTGAATGTGTGCGCGTGTGTGCTTGTATTCTTGCGAGTGTGTGCGCGTGTGTCTGTCTGTGCATGTGTGTGTGTGGTTTAATAGTTGCCGGTGAATATTTACTGCGCTTGCGTATTTTCAACATTTTTGCTTTACTGTTGATGCAAGCACACGTCATCCGTACTGCTTAGTTTCATATAGCGGAATAAATAAAATACAATAATTTCTTTCACGGCACTTTATTCAGCCCACAAGTGAGTGGAAGCTCGACATTTAGTGGACGCCAAAGTGCTTCACCAGAGACTGGAAACTGCAAAGAAAAGGCAAATTGCGTGAGGGACAATACATGCACTATTATTGTAAGGGCTACAGACCTAATTAATTATATAACAATACTAACAAGAAAGAGCTGCACTGACGATGTGCAAGTACTTGATCTAGTGCATTGATAACGGATACTAACATCCAAGAGCTGCACTGACATTCAGCAAGTACTCGACCATTAATTAACAATACTATACTAACATTCAAGAGCTGCACTGACATCCAGCGAGTACTCGACCATTAATTAACAATGCTATACTAACATTCAAGAGCTGCAATGACATTCAGCAAGTACATGACCATTAATTAACAATACAATAGTAACATTCAAGAGCTGCACTGACATCCAGCAAGTACTCGACCATTAATTAACAATACTATACTAACATTCAAGAGCTGCACTGACATCCAGCGAGTACACGACCATTAATTAACAATACAATACTAACATTCAAGAGCTGCATGGACATCCAGCAAGTGCCAAGCTGGCTTACTTTGCATGTGAGAAGTGGATGCTGTCTGAAACTGTTCGGCCACTGGTTGGCTTATGAGTTACGAAAAGTAACGCTTTCCTACATATCAGAAGCGCGTTTTCCAAGCCTGTCAATCGCTAGTCAAAGGCAACTAAAGCTCGTTTGCAGTGTGTTTTCCTTTGAAGTTTCTGGTGACCTCGGAAATCACACGCAACATCCAACCGGTCAGTTCTTGTACTTAATCTGTTTCCAAATGCAGACACTGTCTGCTTTTTCGTTCAGATTTTGATACCGACTCCCGTTTGATTACAACCATCACTTAGGAGGAAACAAACTATAAATCCGGAAACGCCCTTCGATTGCCCTTGGCCTGCCAATAATCGCTTCTAGGAAACGCCACTAGGACTCGGTAACGTCTGCTGACGACGCTAGAAAAAAGGGCGCACTAAACGTTCCGTTCATTAAGAGTCAAAATCGGCAACTTCACCGAACGACATTAAGAAAAGATCCGAAATGAATGCTCATTGTTTGCAAAACAACTGGCGATGTCTTTCAGCTGCGCCTGAAGTCTTTCCAGTCGAAAATGTATTCTGATATCACTTTCATTCGTCTTTGTGTTTGTAATTCAGATGACTTTAAAAATCTTTCTGTTTTCGGTTTTAATTTAATATGTTATGGGGTACCGTTGTACCAAAACTCTAATCTTGGAATGCTTTCAGTCAGAATTCAGCACTCCTGGAGAAATGGTCATCATAGAATCCAAAATGGCGAAGGAGGGGGTTGGGATGGGAGTGGCACTCTTACCAGAAAAAAAGTTTCACTTCAAAGTGTTCACCGCTGGCATTTGGTCATTCAGCAAAGGCAGTCGCAGGATGAAAGATGGCGGGTCTACTTACGACTTGCACACCAGGGGGCAGCCGGTGGAGAGCACGGCGTTGTGAACCACGCGGGCGCATGCGCTCTCGCACTGAGCCTCCGTGGCATCGGAGCCGACCAGGGCGGAGATGTCGGTGACGATCTTGTGCAGTTCGGCGTTGTCGAAGACTGTCGAATAAACAAAACCAAAATATGACCGCAAGGATCGACTGGAGGTGTAGGCATCCGGGACACCGGGACTACTGCGATCTATCTTGTACGTACCTACTGTAGACAGAACACAGAAGAACACGTTGCTATGCAACATGTGTTAATTTCGTGTTGGCCTCTTTTCAACATGATGTTGAACCTCCAACATGTGCACGCTGCACTTCCAGAGTAAACGGATCGACTCGTCTGGTACACGCCACAGGAACGCAACTCAAGGAAACATACATGTGCATGTGGAACGCATGCAGAGTCAGACAGCTGCCCTGTATCCACTCCCCGAGTGGTGCATAGTTCCAAGGTTGATCCGCTTCTATCTTCGACATCATGCTGTTGTCGACGAACAGCGTGTCATGACTGCACTCATGCCGACGTGGGGAGAAAAGATGCGAGCTGAACACTTCTCCTGTGCGTGGAAGTCTACGATACTTGCAGCATCGAACGCTGCATTTTCCAATCCTGAATCCTCAAGGCCGTTCAACAAGAACCCAACACTAAAGTTTCGTCTTCGTCTCGATCCTGGCATGGAAGCAGCCACCTCACATGCACCAAAGACCGGTATGAAGTGAAAAATAATGTTCAAATTATCCACATGAAGATGCTGGTGGAAAAGAAATGTTCATAAGAACTGCAGTTATTGGTTACTGTATTTACAGTCGCTCCTACCGATACTTTATTTTAACATTCCGGTAATATCCCGCGCTGCTTCTGCAACTTAAACAGCCCTTAAGAAAACTTCCCTCTTGCAGCTGTTGTTTGTTTCTTTACTCTTCAGTGTTATCACAGTCACCACCAACTTCAACCCAACAAGTGTTGCTATTTATTCTGCTTCCAACACCAGCACCAGCACCACCAGCATCACCAGCACAAGCACTACCAGCACCACCAGCACCACCAGCATCACCAGCACCACCACCACCAGCATCACCAGCACCACCACCACCAGCATCACCAGCACAAGCACTACCAGCACCACCAGCATCACCACCACCACCACCACCACCACCAGCATCACCAGCACCACCAGCACCACCAGCACCACCAGCACCACCAGCATCACCACCACCACCACCACCAGCAGCACTACAAGTACAACCATTGCAAATGTCACCACCACCACTACTATCACTGTCACTGACTTCAAAAAACGACCAGTCGATTTAACACTTTAATGCCTCTGCCGAGTATGTCAGTCTTCAATTTGTTTCTACGTTGGCACGTTTTACTCTTTGTTCTGTTTGATACAAGTTTCTTATGTTTTCCCAGATTTGCAAATTGCAAGACCATATTTCTTCGTAAGAAAAGAACATTACCCTACCCGGATCAAAAATGAGAAATAACAGTTGTAGCAGAGTGAAGAATATGTGTCTTGGAATTTATCTAGCAAACGCCTTTGTATCAACATTAAAATCCACTGGAGTCTTGAAATTGCGAGCTCGTTTTCAATGTGACTATTGCAGGAAGCAAACGTTAATGTTATTTTACTAGAATACCCCCCTAGAACTTACGGTGCTTGAAGGCATCAAGAACGTTACGCTCCTCCATACAGAACACCATGGGCAGAGCCACCAGAAGGATGAGAGCGAACTTCATCTGCAAATCCAGAAGAGATCTTCATTAAGTAAGGCCACTGGAATATAGTCAAATTCAGCTGCTAGGTGTGATAATAGATATGTGTGCAATGAGCAACGTGTTTGTAAAGAAGCGCATTTTTACGCTCACACATACACACAACAGTCCATGTTTTCCCCTTAGGTTAGAGGGTTTGCTCAAAAACATTAAGACTTTTATAGAGACTGAAATACAAATCTGCGAGAATAGAAGGTAATACAGAGTTGTTCCGAACCAAACAGAGTGAGCTGTTACTGTTATAGTTGTAACATCTTGTGAACACCGATTCCGGTATCTTTCACGTCTCTGAGCTCCGCCCTTCGTATGTTTTGTTCTTTGTACTTCATACTCCTTAGTAACTTGAAAAAAGTCAATCTTCATATGCAAAACAATATCAATCGCAAGGTCTTTTTGAGACGTACTATTCACAAAACGCCTCAACATTAAAGTCACTTGCGTTAAGAACATTTCATCGCAGGGACAACAGATGCAGCTGGATCCATCTATGGGTAACAAAGGATGAAACAAGTTGAAAACTATACAATTTGTGAGTAAGCAGGTGGCAGGATTGTACCCCTTTTTTACATTCTGGCCTTCCCATTCGTACATTAAGTCCCCCTGTGGGTTCGGGGTAAGAATTGACCCTCCGCATCTCCCTACGCGATTCGTAAGAGGCAAATAACTAGCGACACCGTGACTTGATTTGCGTTTACTCTAAACTGTTAAGTGATTTTCGAGCTCAATGGCTTTACATAGCCTACGAAGGCTGATTAGGCCGTAAAAATCCATCCATTCATCCATCGTACATTCAGTTTAGACGAGTATCTTATCCGGAATTTCATGTCTTATTTCGTATCTTTCGAGAAAGTCATCAAGCCTCGAAGTTAAATGATCGACGATTGTGGCAGCGCGTCTGTTCCATTTCAACGACTTCAAACATACAGTGCCAACGTAACGACAGCAGGCAGTCAAGAAGAAGAGGGGGATCATGACCTTACCTTGTTAGGCGTTGGTAGTGCTGGGCTTGAGAATGAGAGCAATGTGCATCGCGTTCAGACCAGCTTTTATACAGAGTCCTCGTGGGGAGTGGGCGTTGTGAGAAAGCAAACCAGGACATGACGCCTGACTTGATAAGAAAGGTCTTTGGACGATATCTCACGTAAGGCAATGCGTCACGAGTTGTTCTCGTGACTTTTTTGCCACGGTGCACTCCTAGGTAATCTGACCTTTGGAACTCCTCTCGTTTCCCTCGAAAGAATCTACGTTACCTGTTGTAGCAACACCATCCTGGACTCTCGTCTTGTGCTAGGAGAACGATGACTCCAGGTTCAAAGGACGCAGCACACGGTGAAGTTTGTGTATGGGAGTGTCATCTGTATTATGTAGGATGTATGATCAACAAGGAAAAAACCTTTGCCATTCTATCAATCGTCTCTTTAATGAAATTGATTAACAATCCAGGCAACAAGAAAACTGTTTTTAATCGTCACGATTTGAGTCATTACTTGAATGATCAATGTTTCATTTTGTTGCTCTATTTCACAATAAGAATAAGTTATTCTCTATCTTTCCATTCCCGTCACCCCCTTCTCTCTCTCTCTCTCTCTCTCTCTCTCTCTCTCTCTCTCTCTCTCCCTCTCTCTCTCTCTCTCTCTCTCTCTCTTCACACACACACACACACACACACACACACACACACACACACACACACACACACACACACACACACACACAAATACACACACACAAACACACATACACTTTCTCTAGTTCCCTTTCCCACTCTTCCCTATTCCACTTTGCCCTCCTGCCCCTCTCAGTGTATTAATGCAAGTTTTGTCGACTAATGC
Organism: Theodoxus fluviatilis; assembly: GCA_034096865.1. Taxonomy (NCBI): domain Eukaryota; kingdom Metazoa; phylum Mollusca; class Gastropoda; order Cycloneritida; family Neritidae; genus Theodoxus; species Theodoxus fluviatilis. The sequence goes on along the minus strand of JAWQFJ010023774.1, from coordinate 25,887 downwards.
TGTGCAGAGCTTCAAATGATTGAATATTTTGCCATTATTGCAAATCTCACCTAGTGGTCTGTTAAATAGTTTTCTAAGACTAAAGAAATATGTTTGTCTGTTAGAATTGGAATTTCATATGATGCAAAGTAGTACAGAAACTTCGAAAAACATGTTTTGATATTCGATTTGCCCCTTGTCTGTAAGAGCTCCAGGAGATGGTGATCGAAGAAACGTTTAGTCTTCGTGTTATTCGAAGATACTGTTACAGTGCTATCCCATCAGCGTATTATTGCACCGATCTTTGAACATGCAGTTGAACATGTAAACCTGCCCATGACCAGGGACAATAATTATATGTTCATCATGAGCACAGCCTGACGTGAACGTTTTCGTAATTTGTTCATAAAAAAGCATTCCTCAGTACTCCCCCAGTAAGTTGAGTCCTCTTGAGTCTACCGTGTGCAAGTTCGCGTTGGTGCTTCCTCCCTCCAAGAAATGTAAAGTATTGTAGACCACGTTTAAAATGTTGCGACCAGAGAATGATTTAGGGGGGAAATTAAGCATTTTCTGTGAATGCAGAAAATGTTAGGGCGAAATACACAGTAGAGCTTTTAAAATCAGAACCGGATATGATATTGTTAAATTTCCAGTGCTTTCGTTTAAGACTTAATGACACTCGGAGGTCCGCTCTCTATGTAGGAATTGAAATTTTTATGCATAGAAAGTTATTTCAGAAAGTCATTGTTAAAAATGTACTTGCAGCATGTGGCGTAAATGTATTCTGTTATTTCTTTTGACAATTCCCTCAGTGGGCTGGCGGGAAGAATAGACGCGCTACATAGATCTCCCAATGTGATTCGTAAGAGGCGAAATATTAGGGATGACGGCTTGCTCTTACTCCAGCAGTTCGTTTGATTGTTCGTGATCAGTGGCTTTACAGAGCCTACAAGGGCTGATGGGCCATAACACATAATCCACAATCTTTTGACAATAGATTATTTCACAACTTATCTCATGTTGCTTCATCTGAGTGTGTGTGTGTGTGTGTGTGTGTGTGTGTGTGTGTGTGTGTGTGTGTGTGTGTTCTGAGTCAGTACACATTTCAGATAAGGTTTCCAATGTTAGAACGTCCGTTTTGATACGTTTTCGTATAACAGAACATCTTGCCATTACAAAAAGGATCACATGTGCAGCTTGCAATTCTGCATAAAACCAGGGATTGCTACAATCCTAAGCAATCCTTGTGGTCATTTTTGTGTTGTCTTCGAGAAACCGCCGGTCTGTCTTCTATCTACAATGTTTCGGAGTCCCCCCCCCCACGAATGACTAGCGGTCAATCGCGATGTCTTCTTATCACTATGGGCCATTGTCATCACGCAGGTAACTGAGTGGCCGAAATCTGTTTCAGCTGAGAGTTCCAGATCTTGCAACAACATGACATGTTACTTGAATGAAAGAGCTCATGCTGACAGGTGATTAATTTACTTGACTATACCTATTCTCATATTAAATAAAGAAATGACAACACTCCCCCCCATCCCCACCCACCCCACCCTACCACCCCCCACCCCCCCAAAAAGAAAAAAGTGTAGTAGCTTTCTTCGGTTTGTTCTGCGTGCATAATTTTCGCAAAACGAAGCACGAACTTGTTTCAGAAAGTGAGGCGGACACTTAAATAGTACGCCATCTCTTTAGACTAATTTGCGGCATACTTAGGTAAAACAAGCAACTTTTATCATTTTGTTATCAGACTGAACAGCAATGACAGGACCAGCTGTGATCGTGCACGAGAAAAGAGGCTAAAGTCGCTACTACAGTCTTTCACGAGAACTCCCAGAAATGTCGTTAGGAAGCTTTGTCACGCACGTGTTTTCCTCATTTTCACACACAAGTAAAATATTTAATTGAATGTATAATGAATACGATGTTTGCACTTTTGTACTAGAAAGCTTAAAAAGAAATGGTTGTAAAATCTGATTACGTCTTTTTTGCCACTTTAGCTTGCTTTACCCGTGCTCGAGCACAAGATTACATACTTGCATGTGCGTGTGTCAATTGGTGTGTGCCCATGCGCTCTCTAAATAACACATTTTGTATTTTGAAACCAGCTTCATCAAATAAATTGCTTCCCAGTGGGAGAACTTTAGAAGTTTTGAATAACTTTTTTACCATTGTTAGTTTACCATTGTTAGTAAAAAGCTTACACGTAGTTGCCTTTTTTTAAACGAAGGTGGTTATTTTTTTAAATCATAGTTTGGTTTGTGACTTCAGGTCAGATAAGCACGATGGGTGACACAAAAGGTTGTGACTCTTCCACAGAAACTGTGCATCAAGGCTTATCTGGAAACCTTGCTTGCGTGTACACACCTAGAACGCATCGCAAGACTGCACACCAAAACACCCGACGTCGATAAGCAGAGCACTGAGGTAGGCCTACATTTCTTGGGGGACATTTGTTAGGCTGGCCTTCCCTCCGTGACCCACAAGGCAACCACGAAAAGGTCACACAATGCTCTCTTTATGTGCCTTGCTGTGTGTGAGAGAAAAGCTGATTAATTTAGATACAACTTTTTAGAGTACATAACATTTTTCGGATATCAGGGTAGAACAAAGTTTCTGTGCCAATTCGTTCCAAGTATCGATGGGATGAAAATTTACCATCACATGAACTGCAAGGCAGAGGCATTGTAACTCAAGACAACAATGCTGAAAACGACCGCCACCATTGGGCAAGTTTTTGTTTTCTGGCTTCTCAACAAAGAATACATCTTTTGTTTTGTAAATCGATGCAAGCTCAAAAAGAAATTGATAACGTAAGAAATCATTTTCATCCCACCTAAACAATAACTCAAAATATGATTGCTGTGAAAGACGTCATTTTGTTATGAAGGCACGCTACCTAGTCTCAGATCCCTGTCTACAATCTGCTGTGGTCACGTCAAACCAAATTATCATTTCTGTGTGAGAAATTTGTTTTCAAACAGACATCAAGGTAATGATTTCCTAAACTTTTCGTGATTTGTCATTATTTATTAAGTTTATTATAAACGAGGGAAAAAATTATTCCTGTAGGAACTATGCGAAAATCACGAGTTATGACTAAAAGAGTAAAAAGAACTGGAGGACAGATTTAAGCGTCTATTACTTTTGTTCAGTGAATCCTGATCTTCGTCAATAAGCTTGCCCATAATTTTCAGGACTTTTCCTTGTATGCTCAGTCGCTGACGACAAAAACGTTTGCTGCGCTGCAGATAGGTGATGACAATTTTATCGCAATGGTCTCCTAGAAGCTTGCTCGCCTGTCGATGCTGTATAAGATCAAACACAGCATCGTCCACTGTCCTGGCATCAAGTCAAAGCTGGTTCCCCCACCACCACGCCAGCGACGATGTCATAGCCAGCAGTTCAGCCTCATCACCTGCCGAACGCAGTACCGGAGTGCAGCCTTCCTCCCCAGAACAATAAGGGACTGGAATGCCCTACCTCCAGCCGTGGTTGAGGCCAGCACTGTCGACACGTTCGTGTCGCGTGCCTCCCGCTAGGACGGGACCACTGTGACTCTTTCCCCCCACCTCCCCAGACTCCCCAACCTGTAAAAAATTCACGTGCCAAAGTAATCACTATTGATGATCGTGGGCAGGAACGGAAAGAAGAAGAAGAAGACCCTCTGTGGGTTGCAGGTAAGAATAGACCCACCGTATCACCCTACGTTGTTCGTAAGATGCGAATAACTAGTGAAATCCTACCTTGACATGCACTTACTCAACAAGCCCTAGCGATAACCGTGATCAATGACCTTAACAGCCTTTAGAGGATGATAAGCCGCAAAAGTATATTCATCATCATCATCATCATCATCATCATCATCATCATCATCATCTTCATCATCTTCATCATCTTCATCATCTTCATCTTCATCATCTTCATCTTCATCTCCATCATCATCATCATCATCATCATCATCATCATCATCATCATCATCATCATCATCATCATCATCATCATCATCATCATCATCATCATCATCATCATCATCATCATCATCATCATCATCGGTTTGTCAGTGACAAAATCTTTGTTGCACTGTCACACAATACTCATGGCCAGGCAGCTTCACCCGGCACGCACAGACGAGGATGTTCTCGACACCTTTGATGGTTGCATACAATCGAGGGCTTTCCTCGCACATTTTCTGTAAGGCTTGGACAATCAAGTGCGAAGTATGTATGTGTGTATGTGTGTGCATGTGCGTATGTGTGCGTGTGTGCATGCGTGTGCGCGTGTCTGTGTGCGTGTACGTGTGTGTATGTGACACGTGTGTGTGTGTGAGTGTGCGTGTGTGTGCGTGTATGTGTGTGTGCGCGTGTGTGTGCGTGTGTTTATGTGTGGGCGTATGTACCCGTAAGTGTACACATGCATGTACGTGTGTCCGTGTGCGTGCGTACATATTTGTTTTGTGTGTGTTTATGTGTGAGAGAGAGAGAGAGAGAGAGAGGGAGAGAGGAGTGAAGAGAGGAGAGAAAGAGAGAGAGGGAGAGAGATAAGTGAAGAGAGGAGAGAGAGAAGAGAGAGGAAAGTGAAAGAGAGAGAGAGAGAGAGAGAGAGAGAGAGAGAGAGAGAGAGAGAGAGATTGATTGATTGATTGATTGATTCTTTATTTACCCAGGATGAAATTATAGGCATTTCTGCCTATCTTACAAATTGTCCTTGCTCATAAAAAAAATGAAAACATGGATAGATAAGAAAAAAATACACAGTAGCTAATCTATGTACAACAGTTGGTAAGGTATATGAAGAATATGATTAACAGTGACACAGATTTTAGAAGATGCCTTTGACAACTGTCACCTCAGTGAGTCTTCAAGTTCAAGCAAATACGTGTCATATGTACAGGCGACAACAGTGAGATCATCTGAATAGATAATCACGTATGGATGCTTTAAAAGACTTCATGGAAGTATTGTTCCTTAGGTGCAATGGGAGCGTATTCCATATCATAACACCTGAATTTGTAATACTGCCTTTGAAATGTCTACTCTATGTTGTGGTAGAATGAAAGTGTTGCGAGATAGTGAATGGCTTGTTTGGGGACGAATGAAGAGATCAGTAAGATACTTCGGTGCTCGTGAATGAACAATTTTGTGCATAAGGATGTATTTATTGAGGACGAGGTGTTTTTGAAAGGGTAATAAGCCAAGCTTTATGATCTTTTCATCCGTAGACAATGTGGAGTCGGAAATAATAAGCTTGGCAGCTCGTCTGTACAGTGATTTAATCTTGTGCAAGTGCAGTGCCATGGAGCCATCTCATACAACAGATGCAAAATTAATATGAGAATTTATGTGTGCGTGAAAAAACATTGCGCATGCATCGGTGTTGACAAAATGCCTCAGTTTAGAGAGCAGGAAAATGTTCTTAGCAATAGTTTTGTATAAGGAATTGACATGTTGTTCTCAAGTTAATTGTTCATCAACAATTATGCCCAGCACTCTATGTTCTGAGACTTGCTCAATGATTTCATTTTTTAGCATAAGGTTGATGGTTAAGGGTTGTCGTTGACGTTTTGTCTTGTAGTTAGGATCATGCACTGGTTTTTTTGGGGGGTTTATAACCATTCTATTTGATGAACACCATTTTTGTAAATCATCAAGGGTAACGTTCAGGGCGCATTGGATGGAATTTATTCTTCTGTCGCTTACGCTGATAATGGTGTCATCTGCAAACATAGTGCATTTGATACTTTAATTTGATATACTCAATGGCAGATCATTGATATACAAGCTGAAGAGCAATGGACCTAACATTGAGCCTTGTGGAACCCCTGACTTTACGATTCGTCGAGGAATACAACCCGTTAACATAGACACATTGGCTTCTATGTGTCAAGTAAGATCGGAAAAAGGAGACTGATGTTGGATTTTTCAAGTGCACCGAGAGTTTATCAAGGAGAATTTCGTAGTCAACTAGGTCAAATGCCTTTTTCAAGTCCAAGAAAATGGTACCAGACAGTTCGCGGTTGTTTATGGCTGATAGCCAGTTGTTCACCAGGAAGGATAAAGCAGTTTGGCAGGAGTAATGGGAACGAAAGCCGGATTGCAATTGATATAATAAGTCATATTGGTCAAGATACGAGTATACATTTTTGTGAACGAATCTTTCTAGTGGTTTGGAGATAAGAGGCAAAATTGAGATGGGACGGTAATCATTGGGTACTGAAGCAATTTTTGATTTAGGCAGTGGAATGACCTTGGCCTGCTGAAGACGAGACGGGAAGATACTGTTTCTTATACACAAATTATAAATGTGTGTCAATGAAGGCAGTATGGCGGGAAGCGAAATATTTAGTAAATGAGAACTGATGCCATCGAGGTCTGTGGATCGTTTGTTTGGAAGTTGAAAGATGTATTGCATCACCTCATGTGAGGTGACAGTAGGAATATGGAATGCAGCATCATGAGGAAGTCTTTCATTACAGAAATCCTCAATACGTTGAACAATATCCCTTGACAGACCGGGAGTGTGTTTGGTCGATTTTGCATGGATTTTGTCAGCTATTGTCGTGAAGTGTTCGTTGAATTGTTCAGCATTTATAGATGGAGGTATGTTGAAGACTGTTTTGGAAGTTCTTATGAAGGTATTAATTCCGCGCCATAACATTGATGTGTCATTGCCGTTTTCGATTAGCCTTTGAAAATGAGGTGGTTTTTTTGCATTTCGAACCAGAGTTTTGACGCGGTTTCTTTGCTTCTTGTAAGCCGGGATATCATTGTGGGTTTTTTCAGTCTATATCTCGTTTTCATAGCCTGCATGACTTCGTTGGTAAGCCAAGGTGGGAGTTTTAAATGCTTAACTCTCTTCCGTTTCATAGGAGCATGTCTTTCTACAGTTTGGAGAAATAGGTCATACCAGAAATGAAGGGCCATGTCAGGGTCAGAATAGTTGGGGACAGCATGAAATGATGAAATGGCATTTGTTTTAAATTGTCAAGGAATGAATCGGCATCAACATATTTAAAGGATCGATAGTGAATAGTAGTGTGCGTTCTCTTTGGACTTCTTTTGACTTTAGAGGAAAGGGACCATAGTGTGGGAAAGTGATCACTTATCCCTAATTTAGGTACCTGCATACTTGTCAAGAGGTTTTCAGTGTTTGTGTATATATGGTCTATGAGAATGGATGAGTCATGGGTCACTCTTGTGGCTATGTTGACCACGTGTTTGAGTCCGAATAACGAGATGGTAGATTTCCATGTAGACTTATGCTGGGGTTTGAACAAATCGATGTTGAAATCTCCCATTAGGATTATTATTTTTTGTTAGATTGGGTTACTGTATCCATCATTGCATTGAAAGCTTCACGCCATGTGGAGGTGGAAGCAGGGTTCCTGTAGAGATAGCCGATAAGGATTGAAGATTCTTTTGGAGGCTTCATTTCTAGCCATAAACACTCTATCTGTGAAGATTCAAGATCCGTACGGCGAGAAATATTCCCATGAATGGAATGGTGAATGTATACTGCTATACCAGTTTGGCCTTCGCTTTTAGCGTCTTTTCGGTTGATGTTATATCCATTAATTTCTACTGCTGTGTCAGGGATATAGGGTTTGAGTCTTGTTTCTGATAGACCAAAAACATAGCAATCATATTGGTGTAAAAGAGCACATATGTCTGTGATTTTGTTCGGAAGATGATACACGTTTAGGTGGCCTAGTGATATACCAGACTGCATTATGAAAGGCAAGAAAGATGCAAGAAACGTTAAGAAAATAATCACATCAATGAATGCTAGTAAATATATAGATATAAACAGATAATCGATATACAAATACCAAAGGGCAAATAGACACAGTAATGATTACAGATACAAACAGTAATAATAATAATAATAGTAATAATAATAATAATAATAATAATAATAATAATAATAATAATAATAATAATAATAATAATAATAACAACCAACAAGCAAACAACAAGCAAACAACAAGCAAACAACAAGCAAACAACAAGCAAACAACAAGCAATCAACAAGCAAGCAGCAGCAGCAGCAGCAGCAATAACAATAACAATAACAATAATACAATGTAGTATATGCATTTAAGACATTAAAGTTTTGCTAATATCAAACACGATATCAACAAATTAGTATAAATGATCCTATAAAATGGTATACAAGGATCATTTACAATGACCATTCAAAACTTATATAAAACTGCAAGTCGTATGAAGACAATGGAGCTGGCAGTCAAGGAGACGGAAGAAACGTCTCGGTTTGGGGACGTGTGGACGAAAATTTGACATTACGACATCATATATGCTGGATGAGTGTTGGGATCCCTCCAGTTTATAGGAGGCTCTGGTGGATGTGATCTGAAGTATGAAAAATGTGGTAATGCATATTTAAATGGTGAAAGGAAAACATTGTTTCCAAAATGTGCCATTTCAGGAGGTGGGAACATTGGATAAGGAATGTTATCATGGTGAGCCTTAGTGAAGGTTTGAGGAGAAGCATGGTGGCTGTGAAGGTTCTATTTTCTTGATTCTGGTGCAGGCGCAGAGATCTGTGGGGAGGCGGATGTGCAGATCTGTGGGGAGGCGGATGTGCAGATCTGTGGGGAGGCGGATGTGCAGATCTTGGGGGAGGCTGATGTGCAGATCTGTGGGGAGGCGGATGTGCAGATCTGGGGGGAGGCGGATGTGCTGATCTGAGGAACAGTGAATTTCCGTGTGAAATGTCCCTTGTGGGAAGGACGTCTGTTCTATCTTGAGTGGTGTGTACATGTCTGTGATTTCCTGGATTCTGGTTTGTCATGAATGTTGTATTGAGTGGAGGTGCATGGGGTGAAGGGATTTCTGTTGGTGGGTGAGATTTTGGTGTTGGAAGAAGGGTCCGTCTACGCTGTTGTGTTGTGTGCGTTTGAATTGGTGGGAAGGGTGGTGTTGGCAGAAGAGCTGAGAGTTTTTGAGTGGCATGTACTCGTGCTTTAGGTTGTGGTGTTTTCGTTGTTGGAGAGGAGAGTTGTAGAAATGTTTTGGTGACTTTGGCACATGGTGACATAGTGCACATTTTGCCTTTTCTTTGCCACGTGCCGCGTTGCATCTGTTAAAGTCGTCAGCGGAACGCTTGTAAAATGACAGGGCAATTAAGCGGATTTTCGCTTCGGGAAAGATGTTTGATACCATTGAAGTGAGTGTTTCATATTCCTTTTGAGTCTGGGCTGCATTGTGAGATTCGTTTCAGCTAACTAGAAATGAAACATATTTTTAGTCAGGTGCGTAGAGTTGGTGGCTTTGAGGGTTTTGGTGAGATCAGCTACTTTGTAGTTCTGCATTGACCAAATGTGTACAGAACCTCGGGGACACAACTTCCTTCGTCTCACTGAGCGAAGGAGAGAGCATCCCAGAATCAGGTGTTCTGCATTGTTGGGGATAAGCTTTCCACCAGAGTTTGGCCGAGACCATTCATGAGGTTCAGCTGTGGTTTTGTTGCTGGAAGTGGTGAGGTTTACTGCTGCATTATGCAGGGGAGACGAAACCTCATCCTCGTGAGAGGACCTGTTGTGTAGCAGGGTAGAGGGAGATGCAGTGGTGGATTTGGTTACTGGTGTCTGTTCATTAGAGGCAGTGTCTGTTCATTGCATTGCTGAGTTGTTTCCTGTGTTCATTTTTGTGTTTGAGTCAGGCAGTGGCTGAGAGGATGTTTGTCGGCATTTGCAGAGACATCCCTGTGTTTGTCTGGAGGATTTTTGTTTGTCTGCAAGACTTCGCACAGTGGTTTGGAGTGTTGTGATATCTTGTTGTATTTTTTCCAGGCGTGTGAGTATGTCTTGCATGGACATGACAACATCAGTGCTGTGGGTTTTGATTCTGTTTGTGAGCTGTGTTTTTGTGTCCAATAAGTCAGCATGCAGAAGTTGCAGGGCATTTGCCGAGTCAAGCACATTCACGTCACTTGGGAGTGCAGACAGCACTTCACACCTGGCGTTGTCTGTGTCTGAGGTTGAAAGGGTGTTGCCAGTGTCCCCAATTGCCGAGTCATACACAGGTAAGTCAGAGAGAGAGAGAGAGAGAGAGAGAGAGAGAGAGAGAGAGAGAGAGAGAGAGTGAGAGAGAGAGAGAGAGTGAGAGAGAGAGAGAGAGAGAGAGAAAGAGAGAGAGAGAGAGAGAGAATGTGCGTGTTTGTTTGTTTGTTTGTTTGTTTGTTTGTTCGTTCGTTTGTTTGTTTGTGTGTGTTTGTGTGAGTGCGTGTGCTTGGGTGTTTCAGAGTGTCATGGACATGTGACTATACGTGCAAGTGTGCATAGTAATTACCCATTTCTGTGTCTTTTTTAAAAAACTTCTTCCATTTTCCCTTCTTTGTCTCACTGGCCTTTTAACCCCTGTTCGTGCACATGCATACGGTTTGAAACATTTACAACTGCAAATCGGATACAATAAATCATCGTCAATTAAAGGGAAGCAACTTAAAATATATTTAACAACTCGATATTTTGAGTTATCTCCCTTGACATTAACTCCTTCACCGACAACGATAAACGTGCAAGTGAAACGGTCTCATATGTCTGCATCATCCGATCCAAGAATCAACGACCATCAAATGGTGCAAATCGTGGGATACTAAGAATAAATCTACAAAGGAGGACGCATATTATTTACTACCGAACCAATAAACTACATATTTCGGAAACTGATTTTAACTCGTCACCGCATAATTATTTTCTTTGCTTGGATTCCTCTACCAACAACCCATGCATGAACTGGGCGGCACGCAATCTAAACGAAGATTGCTAAAACAATTCAAGCAGCATGGCCGACTGATGTTTAGAGGCTCTCTTCGTTTAGTGGAAGAGGACAGCCAGTGTGCTTATGATATGGGTCTGTGAGATGGAGGGGACGAGGAGCTAGGGGGAGGAGGAGGAAGACAGTGACAGTGACAGCCAGTACAACAAACTGATGATCGACACTGTAGACAGCAAACGAATTCAGCACACGCGTGCATCAAACTTGAGATCGGCGACAGGGCACTATTGAAGATCGACACAGGAGCCCAGGCCAACGTGATTCCACTCTCTGTGTACAAGACACTGTCCACACATCAACGCTGAAAGAGACAACAACACCTCGTCAGCTCGGAGGACAACCCCTCCACATGCAAGGCTACAGGAAACTATTGTTTCTATAAACACCGCAAAGCACACAGCCGCGTCTACACCGTGAGCACCCGAGGCCACTCTCAACCAGTCCTAGATCTTAATTCAGACATGCCTCGATCTGATACTCATACAGCCAACTATCTCCATAGAAACCTTATCAGAATTTCTCATGCCACACGAGCCTCCATCGCGATCATGGCAGAAGATTGGCACACACCTTTTCTCATGAAATGCCAGAAATTTCCTCATCACAGTAGGCTACTACAACCGCTGCTTTGAAATCGATTAACTGTCCACGACGACATCTCCAGAAATCGTCAGTAAATTGTCTGCACATGGCGTCCCAGATGTGATTAACAACAGCGGGCCACAGCTCACTGCAGAAAAATTCGCTGACTTAGCAACCAAATGGGATTTCAAGCACATTGCCTGCAGCCCAAACCAACTCCACACAAATGACCTTGCTGAAAAGACGGTCCAGATAGCAGCGCGTCCTGTTCAAAGCCAAAGCCGAAGGAACCAGCCCTCTCTGTGCTGTTGTGGAGTACAGATGCACACCAGTGGGCAGCCTGCTCGACTTTTTAATGGGCCAACAAGTACGTTCCCTTCTGCCAGCCTCCAGGAACAAGTACGTTCCCTTCTGCCAGCCTCCAGGAACAAGTACGTTCCCTTCTGCCAGCCTCCAGGAACAAGTACGTTCCCTTCTGCCAGCCTCCAGGAACAAGTACGTTCCCTTCTGCCAGCCTCCAGGAAGAATCTGCGGCCCAGAACCATCAATCCCAATACAGTAGTTGCCATACGACAACTGCAAAAACTGCAGAAAAGTACTACGACCAGTCTGCCCTTCTTCTACCACCCATGAGGCTTGGCGACAAAGGACACATTCATTTCCCCCATAAACCTCTTGAAAACCTGTCAAAATACCAAACCCGAAAAGCACTCCACACTCATTCTAGTCCACTGGAGACTTCGCCTGCCGTCGAAAGAGTCTGTAGAACAGTTCATATCACGTGATGGAACTAATCCGTCCGGAATATTCATACGGAATATTGATAAGGATACGCGAGAAGCTTGTGAGATAGCATTCTGCTCCCTGACATACGCCGTTAAAGTACTTCTAAAACTATTTAGCACAAAACTCATAAATTACTGATGCTGAGGCAATAAACAAGTGTTTTTTCGATCAAATAAAATGCTTGTTGAAATGGAAACAAGTGTTGACATCTGAATGATTTCTGTAAAAAGTGGGGAAAATTGTATCCATAACGAGCGATTATTGGCACAATGTTGTATTGCGAAGGGTCAAGTCTATAACGCATTCATCGCAAACTACGCCGGAGTCACTACTGAATCTGGTTCACAGAATGCATCACACTAAGTACTACATCCCCAGAGAGACACTCACAGGACTTTTGCAGATCTGTACAATATATATCAAAGTCAGTATTTCCTTATTTGTGTAAGTCAAAAACCAAAACTATTATAAATCAGTAGTATGTTCTATTGTCAAAACTGTGTGACAACTACTGCAAAACTTAATCATCAGTACCACAGAAGCAATCATTTAAACATACTCTAGAAAAGCTCTGATCCTGTACTCTCAACAAAACTATTTACATATAATCTTCCTTCTCTTTTTCTTTCAACCCTGGCCGGCCTTTTTCTTTTTTCAAAAGACAGGAGATGTTACACAAACAACTGTGTATACAATAAATCATTCTTGTCCATTCAAGGGAAGCAACTTTATATATATATATATATATATATATATATATATATATATATATATATATATATATATATATATATATGATCACACGCGATTGAAGTTACCTCCCTTGACTCTCCAGCAGCGAGAATAATAAACACGTGTGAATGAAACGGTCTCATCTATTTGTCTACATCATCTGAGCTAACAGTCAACGACCACAACTCAGTTAACTCTTGAATTTCACAATCAGGACGAAGAAGAAAAAAGACAGCGAACTGCGTTCTGAATGTCAGCAATTTATTCAGCCCAGACTGAACAAGCAGCGTCAGCCATCTCTAGCAGTGGTAATGATTGATCAGGGCCTGCAGCCTGCAAAAAAAGGACAATCAATCTTCAGAGTACCTGCTCTCAGAACATACATGGCAGTCAGCAAAGCAGAAGAAATGGGACGCACAGTTGTACATTCATTGTACATCATGAACTCTGCTAACATGAGACATATTCTCCTCGATCAACGGGGCATCCACAGGATTACGAAGAAGAAGAAGAAAATACAATGGAGGAACATTGCACCCATTGCATCCATATAAAGCGAACGTATACAAATATTGCATGCGTCTCATATATTGTACTCTATGTTGTACTGACAACGCAAGCAGTGCGAATATTAGACTTACATGGTAGGAATATTGCAGACACTGCATTCGCAGATAGCATTTTGTACAAATATTGCAGATGATCAAATTATGAAACATACAGTTATATGAGCACTGCAAACGATGCAAACATGGCATGCACAGTTGTACAAATATTCCGGGCACTGCTAACACATAACACATGCAGGGCAAGCATTGCACACTTCAATGATAATATATTCCACAAGGAGCTCTATCTAAGTCCTGATGCCACTGCGATTAGGACAAGCAAAGAAATTCATACACTTCCATTCAGGAGAAAGATTCAACGATCCATTGAAGAAAAAAACACCTTAAACTGTAAATGGAACTGCAACGGAATCATAGCTGGCCACTGGTCATCATGCAATGGCGAATTTCAGCCCTTCTGGGGCCCCAGAGATACAACATCACAACACTCTCTAGCCTCAGAATGCCTTCAGCTAAATCTGACCTACCGGGATTTTAACCTCAGGGTGCGAGGATCACTTCATGCGAATAGTAAAAAAGAGTCATGCATTCTGCACACCTAAAGCTCCCACTATCTTCCACAGACAAATCTGCAATGCCCTTTGACCTTAGGACGCCTTGCCCCACGGATGCAAGCATTCAGGGGAAGGTGACTCCAGAATCCAAGATGGCGGCGCTACTCACGATCTGCAGATGAGGGGACAGCTGTGGGTCAGCACTGCGTTGTGGATGACTTTGTGGCAGGCAGACTCGCAGGAAGCCTCCGTGGCGTCGGAACCAGCGATCTTCTTGATGTCACAGACAATCTGTTGAAGCTGAGCGTTGCTGAAGACTGCAGAGAGATTGATTGATTGATTGATTAATTGATTTTTATTCGGCCGACGACCCATCTGATGTTATCCTATATTTGCAAACTTTAAAACAGTATAACAATGAATAACTATACAAGAAATACATTTGCAAACTAAATTAAAGACCCAACAAGTGGTGAAGTGCTCACTACTCATTAATAGTGACTGCAGAGAGAGAGAGAGAGAGAGAGAGAGAGAGAGAGAGAGAGAGAGAGAGAGAGAGAGAGAGAGAGAGAGAGAGAGAGAGAAAGGACTCCAGCATGAAATATTGTTTGGAAGCCTTTCTGATATTATGTGTGGGTCATTGCTACCTGTAACAGGGTCACAAGATGTATTCCCTATTTGGTTTGGCCAAAATACATGCAGTCAATATTGTATTTGCGGCTAAATCGGATAAATGCACATGTTGCCGACACACATAAGTAGCACCGGTACCATTTTATCACATAGGGTGGCTTGCTGAATTTCGATTGGATACCAACCCACTTCTTCATAAAGGTAAATGGAAGATTTTAAATAACTTCAACACCTCTATACGTATGTGCATTGATCATTTCAGACTGAGATGCTAATCGGAGATCTCGACTTAGTCGAATACGGAGTTTGCTATCCACGTAGTGGTCTCAACACAAGCATGTCTAGTGTTACTGACATGTCTTGTTGTGTTGCTGATGGTCTTCTGATACTAGCGTTCGACTGACATCTCACTGCAACATTGTTATTATAGTCCTGAGGCCAAGCAGCTCTATCAGCCCTAGAAAAAGGAAGTGTCGGCTACAAGTTCATACCAAAACGTTTTGACATATTTTGAAAGAAGACACCTAGTACATGACATTTTGAGATACTCTAACTTTGGGTAGAATCGAAATAATGAGATTTTTCTGTTTTTGAAAATCGTTTTTCACGCAAACAGGTAAAAAGTAATATAAAAAAATTAAAATGGTGTTTTAACTTGTTATTTTCCCCGACTAAAGTAAGTAGGCATGTTCAAATATTACAATAATTCATGTATTGGAGTATGTTAGTGATTTTAGGTTTAGTAAGCAATTAATTAAGAATACAAAACTTGTTTGACTCAAATCATTCGAGTTGCCTCCCTTGATGATAGTCAACATACGTAGCAATGTGCACAGACCTATTCCTTCTGCACATCTCTTGGTTGCACAATCTCCACACAAACACAATGCTGTTGAAATCATTCCCAGACTGAATCAATGGAATCAATGTCTCCTTCAAAATACATATCAGTGTCAGAACCACTACTGTCAGTGTCACTTGTATGGTCCATGTCTTCCTCTACCAACGCCGACTGTTTGTTCACACACCCAACACATGCACACAGTTGTGTGCATTGCAGAGAGTTGCGGTGGCAGCTGCCAATAAAATATAATTTTCTCTATAGATTATCCATTTCTCTATTTGTTTGTCAAATTTCAGGTTAAACTAATGTTAAGATCATGGTTAATTTTGTTTCCAAAAAGATCGTTACTAGCATCCACTTTGGTAAGACGCCATTGTAAGATTATCGCCGAAAATCTGGTTAAAAAAATAAAATACAATATTTGCGCACTCATTATCGCACAAAAACGTATGCGTATTTACCACTTTGTTCATTTTTCTACGTTAAATCTGTATTCTGGGGATTGTTTGAGCCTAAGATCATGTCCATTTGTTTTGATCATATACCTCCTACCTACTGACTTTCTTTGGACATTATTTATTTTCCCTAGACTGCCCCTTTAACTTGGTTTCGTGCAACAAGCAACACTATTTTCCTCACATGATTATGGTGTAAATAGACCTCAAATGATCAATCAGGCAATCAATCAACTAGTTTTCACTAAAATGTAACGAAAGTATAACGTTCAACTTACTTGTAGAAGTTTTTCTGGAGCTGAAGTCCCTGT
This sequence comes from Theodoxus fluviatilis, assembly GCA_034096865.1. NCBI lineage: Eukaryota > Metazoa > Mollusca > Gastropoda > Cycloneritida > Neritidae > Theodoxus > Theodoxus fluviatilis. The sequence goes on along the minus strand of JAWQFJ010023774.1, from coordinate 9,640 downwards.
CGATTTGCTTTTTTTAGATTTAGTCTTTCTGCACACAATACAGACAGGAGGCAGGGTATGCTCACTTCTGGTAGTCGATTCTCGGCTGTTCTGTCCTTGTGGTCTCATTTTTTTCCTCGGTGAAACAGCTCCTGCAGCGTTACCCTTCTCAAAGCGACGCTGCGCCTGTTCGATCCTTCGTTTGTTTGTGAAACGATTGTACCATTACATGATTACAGGTGAAAGCAACGCGTTTCACTTTCAGGCTTTGATTGTAAAGCAAGAAGTTTCTCAGCTATCACACGTTCTTCGCCGTCTAAAGTACTCCACTGCTTGCTTGACCATATGGTGGTATTCCACTTAATCTCTGTGAAACTCGCTAAATCTAGAGACGTAATGTCTTCGCAGCAGTGCATACGCGTATGCAAGGGACGTAACTCTGAATCTGGTAGACGTTTTTCATTGAGTTTTTTTCCCCAACTTCTTTTAATTATCATACGTTATTTAAATTCATTTGAAAGTTAGAGTGTACAAAATATCAACAAAGAATATTCCCTTAACCCATGAGAACAAATATTTTTTGGTATGAACAACTATCCGACGCTTTTGAACGATAGAGCTGCTTGCCCTCAGGACTATTACGTCGAATGAAACTGTTTGTTGCTGTTGTTGTTGCTGCTACTGCTACCAGCTCCATCTTCATTACCATCACTCCAGTCATAGACTGCGTCCGTCGTTAAAATCGTAATAGGCCTTTGCAGTGATATGTGTCCACCTTCTGTGTCAGTCTAACTACAACTCCCACCATTGTTTAATTATATTTCCACTTCAGGTTTAGCTGGGCTCTAGTCAAGTGGTTAGAGCGTTTGCCCGCGGTCGCTAGCGGCTAGCGGCTAGCAGTAGCGGCTAGCGGTAGCGGCGTTCGAAGCTGTGCTGATCCTTGAGTTGCATCCTTGGGGGAAATGCTTCACACGCATTGCCTCTCCGTCCGAGGGGTTAAGTCGGTCACTGGGCGCTGTTCGGTAGTGACCAGAGGTTAAACTCCCCAAGAAAAATTTCTTAAGAAAAAAGAGGATGAATTATTATTATTATCATTGTTGTTGTTTTATTGTTGTTGCGTCGTCGTTTTCATCATCATCATCGTCGTCGTCGTAGTCGTCATCATCATCAGCAGCAGCAGCAAACACATTTCAGATACAAGTCGGGGCTGTTATTGTTATTCCACAACACTTGCAAAGTAATGCTGTCACTTCAACCTGGTAGCCGGGCAGTGAAATATTTTGAGGTGCCATCTACCCCATGGCCAAACTCTTTTTAATAGAAAAGAACACATTTATTTGCGAAAGACTTTACATCTTGAAATTACGCGCATTTTCTGTCAAACGAACAAACAAACAAACGAACAAATGAACAAACGAACAAAGAAATAGATACACGCAAACACAGACGGAAAAAGGACACTTACGGTGACTGAACTGGTCCAAAAGAGCGCGCTCATCCATACAGAAAACGAGTGGCAGAGCCACGAGGAGGAAGAGAACGAACTTCATCTGGAACAGGAAAGCAAGTGCAGTGACGATCTGGCTCGAACTGACTCTTGATCGTCGAAGCATCGCCGTTGCCTTCACTGAGACATGTGCATGTGCTTTCCCTTCTTGTGTATCATGGACGCGTGGCTAGATCAGCGTAGAAAACGGTAAACAGCTGCTCTAACGTCTTTTTCCTTAGAAACTATTCAGTACTATCAGAAAGAAGATTATTCAGTTTCTGGTCACACAGTACTTGCTGGACGACTTTATGCCTCTACACGCTATTGATGATCAATCACGGGGGTTGGGGGTGGGGGAGTGGGGGGATGGGGTCGGGGTGGGGTGGAATACGAGGCTCATAATAAACTTCAAACAGCGAACACATTTTTAAAGAAAAAAACCTCCCCGCAAGAGATGTAAAGGACGAAGAAACTGACAAAAATTGATGATATATTACCTTGTTTTACACAATGCTTACACCCTGAGTTACGTAACAAACCATATACTTACAACACTTCATCACGAGGATGTAGTTAGAGATCTCTTATGTCTTTTGAAAGAGATAAGATTTGATAGAGGGTTATAGACGGCCTACCGACGTATAGCAACTTGCTACTTTCTTGCCCCTGAATCTAAATACACAATGACAATAACATACAGTCGGCACCGCTCGATGCCCTCCCTCATCAAGCGGAACCCCTGGTTGCTGGGCTTTGAGATCTACTCCAGTAACTCACCAATGGGCGGCCCCAAATAGCCATGGACTACTGGGGGTCATCCGGACAAGGTCAGATCCATTCTGCTAAACCAGAGATGCAATAACAAAATTATCTATCTCTGGCGTAGCAGAGTTGGTCAGTTCATTCAGATCCAACTGTGCATTCAAACCACCCCGGAGTATCCAGCCCAACCCTCATACAGCGACTAACGAGTCGCCAAACGCCCAGTCGACTGCCAACAAAGTCTGCTTAGGTCGTCCTCCTATGGACAGTGCATCGCCTACCTTGTTGCTTGGGTAGTGCCGGACTGCAAATGCGTAGCGAAGTAAAGAAATCCAGACCTGCTTTTATGTAGATGCTGCTGTAGGAGTGGCCATGATGAAAGAAAAAAAATTGAAGTGGGGTGGGGTGGGAGTGGGGGTGAGGGTTAGGGGGAACGTGAAGTAGGACATGGTCTCTTATGATGAGAAAAATCCGTGCTGCATGCCACATCAGCTGAATTGTTCTCCCGTTTTCCTTCGATGCACTTGTGCAGTCCAAGATAAAATAACGCGATCGTCTTCGCCTTCCTCGAGAGGGTAAATAGAATATTACCCACATCTAAAAAAAGTTAAGAAAAAAAATACTGCTGCCTTAATTCATTGAATTCAAGGCTACACCGAAAGTGTGTACGCACATGCACGTGCAGTGCATTGCGGTGTTGATCAATGTCGGGAAAGCCGCTTTTGTTAATTGTCTGCTTTAAACTTTTGTCGGAGTTAATTACAAAATTTCGGCATGAGAGAAGGTCGACAGCTTATACGTTATTATTGTTGTTGTTGTTTCTCGGAAAGGTAGGGGGAGGAGGGGAGGGGGAGGAGGGGGAAGGGGGAGGGGGGGAGGGGGAGGGGAGGGCGGGGGGGGGGGGAATCATAAATGACGGTACTGAAAAAGGAGCATGGGCAGCAAATGGTCTTGTTATGATAACCGCATGACCTTCAGACCGTCCTGAACTTAAATGTGGCTCGTGCTTGATGTCTGGCGTGTTTACATACACAGCATTGACTGGCGATTCATTTTGCTTGCGTCAACACATGTTTTGGGGTTTTTCTTATTCATTTTCTAACACTCTTTCATTTTCTTCGTCATGCGTCTACTCCTGGCATGTTTCGCACTTCTGTTTGTCCTGCTTTCACAGATGAATCGTGTATGATGAACATGCTGATACAGGTCAATGAAGTCTGGGTAATGAGGTCACACGAATAATTACGATGGCCTCTGGCGCGTTCACCATAGCCGATGCTGTTCTTTGTTTAGTTTTCCTCTGATACAGCAATAAATACAAATGTTATTTCATCTTCTCCTGTCCAGACATTGCAGTGTAGAATCCCTACTATTCAAAGCAGACGTCCAGGATGGAAGTGCTACCGCATCTATCTTATTTCCTGCCACGTGACCTGCCAAAAGTTATTCTACATGAGGCATGCAGAGGATTGTTCTCTCCACTTCGAGTTTGCAGTTTGAAAGTAAGGTAGAGGAACCTATACGTTAAAGCTAGAGCTTTGGAGAGAGACTGTCCACATCTTGCCACTCCAAATTTAAAATCGTTTCAAGAAAGACAAGTTTCAAAACAAAACCAGTACAAGGTTAAGTCTATCTGGGTTGGCTGAGTTGAGAATATAACTTGGCCAGCACGCTGTCGGTCAGAAGTGAAATTCCAGTCTGAACCAGCTGAGATAAGAAGTTTGATGTCAGTCTTAGTAGTCCAGTGGGTTGATTCCGATATTCGATCCTAATTATTTCGTGTGAACGGGCTAACGTAAAATTGGCTTAAAAAAGATTTTTATTGGACAAAATAAAATCATAATGTGAGCGCAAATTTGGCTAGATGAAATGATAATTATTTTGTTCCATACAATATTTATTCTTGTATCAGCCTCCTATGATCAGAACTCTGCTTGTACTTTCGAGACAATATGTTCTCAATTTGTGTGTGATCAAGATCGATTAGTTATAGTGAGCACAGCACACTCTCAACTGCAGAAGACGAAAAATTAAACTTTAATTTGCCTAACTTGACAGACTACGTATTTGCATGTCTTCCAGGAATCGGTGTCATACAGTAACAAATGCGACACCTATTCGAACACAAATGATATCTTATTCATCAATTACTATCAAGGTAAAACGTCAATTTAGTCCCCCCGAGCTGATACAGCACAAATGTAATCCACTCGGTGGTCTCTACAGCGTCCTGTGTTAGTTTATCATCGTAGACGAATTAGCTTTTTAATAGCACAGTCGTGCCGATTCAAAAACTAGTTTTCATGACAAAAGTGGGGCTCCGTGGCCGAGTGGTTACCGCGCTTGACCTGCAGTCAGTGGGTGCGGTGTTCGAAGCTGCGCGGATTCTAGAGTTGCATCCTTGAGCAAGGTGCTTTACTCAAGTTCTTTCTCCCCACTCAGGAGTAAAATGGGTACCTCTGAGGGCCGAGCTGGAAAATTGGGAAATTAACTTTGGCGCGTTCATTTGCAGCCTGGTTGCATGCTCCCCAGGGAGTTGAGATGGTGTTGGAGTGCAGCCTGGTTGCATGCTCCCCAGGGAGTTGAGATGGTGTTGGAGTGCAGCCTGGTTGCATGCTCCCCAGGGAGTTGAGATGGTGTTGGAGTGCAGCCTGGTTGCATGCTCCCCAGGGAGTTGAGATGGTGTTGGAGTGCAGCCTGGTTGCATGCTTTCCAGGGAGTTGAGATGGTGTTGGCGTGATGAAGAAAGGTAGCCGGATGACCAGGGAGTAAATGTGTGCGGTTTGAGCGGCAATAAATGGGTGAAAAAGTCGCAATATAAAAAAGGGCACCTTTACCTTTCCCAAAAGTACCTTTGTGGGGAAACGGAGAATCACATGTATTTTCCCAACCCTACATCCTCACCGAAAACTGTGTCCGCATTTTTGAATAGAAACTGTTCGGGGTGATGACGCTTCCTGACATGATACCCAGTCTTTTCCAGAGTTACCACCTGGTTGGTTGTCACTGCATAAAGTCTGTGTCGAGTTTATCATGCTGGATTCTATCATTGCTAATATCGGCAGGTACATTGTCTTCAGGCTTCCGCAACTCATATTGTATTTTGCTAGCGTCGGTGGCTTCTGGTATGGGTTAGTTCAAGGGACTCCCCGACCATCATACATGACTTAAAATATATGTTTGGATTAAGTGGTCGTAAGTGAAATCAGCCAGTCAGGTCAGATCTATATTTCACCCAAGTTATGCTAGGAAAGATTAGACTTCTGATCTCATCCAGTTCAAATCGTAATTTCTATTTTGGCCCGCTGTATGCCAAAAGAGTAATTCATTCCAAAGCGGATGAGATCGAAAATCCATTTCGAGCTAGTTTCAAAAGTGAGCGAGATCGGAAGTTTAATTTCGTCTGGTTCAGAATCAAATTTAAAATCTAGCCGGCTAGGTTCAGGAGCTTTAAAAAATCTCAATCACAACTTATGTATGTTCGTGCTTTCGTGCGTGCGTGCGCGTGTGTATGTGACCATGTGTGTGTGAGTGTATGTGTGTGTGCATGTGTGAATGCGTGCCCTTGTGTGTGTGCGTATATGTGTGTGTGCGTGTGTGCATGAGTGTGTGTATGTGTGTGTGCATGCGTGCATGCGTGTGTGTACATGTGTGTGTGTGTGTGTGTCCTTGTATGACTGCGTGCGTGTGTGTGCGACTGATACGGCAATGCTGTGCATAATCAGGCTCCTATTGCAGCAAACAGGGACCATTGTCCAAATATCAGCTCATCCGAGAAATGGGTTGCACACTTTCCAGTGTCATGCATTGCAAGAGCGCAGAAGAGCCACACGTGTGCCGCAGTCCTGAGCCAAAAACGCAATTCCTCTGCACCTGGCCATCTGACATCGTCTGCTGATAGACGACCGGAAATCCTGCTAGGTCAGGGAGTGTCATTGCGTGGCATTTTCGTACGTGTATCTAGGAACGATATAAAGGAAAAGAACAAGCAGGATACCATGATATGTCTTATGCCCACACACACAAACGGACCTCCGTACACACACGTGTACGAGAGCCTGTGTACACGCAGTCGGCACTAAATGTTTGGTTAACTGCATTTGCCAAGAACAGTCGATGAATGAAATATTTTTGCTAAGCAGGGCATTCTAATGTACTTGGAGGAACGAGTGAACCCAACACACTCGGATGTTCATTTGACAAACACCACCATTCGCAGTCACTGCAGGGAAAATAATGTATTTCACACCATCCAGAAACACAAACTTGTTGAAGATGTTCAAACAAACCTTTTCAGTGTATAGAGCATGGATTGTCCTTGGTCCAATTGATTGTTCTGACAACAGGTGAAAATAAATTACTTAAACCGTTTCCGTGTCTTGATCCAAAATCTCGACAGTTGTGACACATTTTTCATGCCTTGAGATTATCCTCTTTTTTTCTTGGTCAATCGGCTTTAGTTTTTACGTGTCTCTGTAAATAAACTCGCAGTCTTTGAGGAGACTGCCTTGAAAACGGACATTGTGAATGAAACCAAGGCAACTGTCAAGCCGTTGAATCATCAGCATAAAAACTCTAACGCCTAAGTCCAAGTACAGTGGTTGGTTGGGACGACGATAGCGACAGAGCCACCCTAGAACTTCCACAAATCCATCCTTAAGTATTTTGGTGTTATTGTGTGTCGCAGAATATTCAAGAAGTTGTATGACAGAGGTCGTGGAGGACTTGTCGAGGTAAGTGACGCACGCGTTCTTTCAACACTTCATCCCCCTGTGAGTTCGGGGTAAGAATTGAACAATCGTGTCTCCCTACGCGATTCGTAAGAGGCGAATAACTAGTGTTACGAACGGGGCTCTTTATCTCCCATTCAAGAGAGGTAGGTCTAGGGGTTTGTCTTTCCGTTCCATAACATTCTCTTTCATTCCATGCAATGCAAGTGAACAAGACCGTACAGAGGAGAAAGTGTGGATTGAACTTTAAAGATGACTTTTAATAATAATACAAATGAAATGATAACTCTTAATGTAACTAATTTAAGGTATCAAAATGTAAGGTTTAGCCAGCCAGCCTGTAAGATACAACTTATCTGATCGCGTCAGTCACTGCTGACCGCCGTTGAACGTGTAATGTCTTTCTGATAGGGGTGAAGACGGTGGATCACTAGTTGGGTGATTTAGAGCCGGGTCAGGGCTCGTTGAAGCGTGAAGCTGGTGGAAGGGAGGGTTCCATCTTTCGTCTCCCCTCCTAGGTGAAACGTGGAGTAGGTCGGGCTTGGCGTGGTCAGTTGCCTCGTCATGGCGATTGGCGTGGGGGCGGGCGTTGAGGCTTGAACCGTGGTCATGGCGTGGGTCGGGGCTAATCAGGCATGGCTGCCTGATGCTCTCTCGGCTGGGCGGCGGATTCGCATTCCGTCCCCGTCTGGTTGTCCTCCAGCGCTTTCCGTCGCACGGTCAGGTGCGGCGGGCAGGTGTGGCGCGAGGTGTTGGCAGGAAGAGAGAGAGGGAGAGGGGCGGGGAGGGTTTTATAGATGCGCTCTGGGTCCGGTGCTGACCAATCGCGTTCCAGACGCCATCTTGCCCTCATCACGAGACCCCGGTCATGGGACCTTGTTTACAAGCTGGATCCTTTTGTCTCCTCTGGTCACGAGATGTGGATCAGGCGACCTGCATCACGAGGCTGGCGTCACGAGACTGGGCTCCTTTGTCTACACACACTGACCAGTCCTATTTTTGGCACAGGCACGACGCAGTAGAAACGTTCAAATCTCCTTTGTCCTTTTCAAAATCCCACCCTGACACAATTTCCTAACTGCTGGCTGGGTTATCTAAAAGCTAGGTTTGAGAACTGGCTGGCTCATATACTTATTCATTTAACTAACTTACAACAAAATCTCTCCATTCATCACACCTCCACACCTAAAAGTCGTGAATTACAGGGGATTTGGAATTCACGATGAGTGGGCAAATATATATATTGAATCAACTTAAGCAAAAACATCTCTATTCATGACATCCCTACACCTAATGTCGTGAATTACAGGGGATTTGGAATTCACGATGGGGGGTTAAATGACTATTTAACACATCAATTGTCTACTTCATGTAAGGTTATAACCTTCTCTGACAGTTATACACTTTCTAAATCACTATCCATTGTGAATACATCAATACAGTTGCATGCAAAGACAAAAAGGGGAAAGCACAGGAGGATAGACACATGTTTGCTTCTACCTGTGAAAGGTTACATATGTCTCTGGTCGTAGTCGTCAGCTAGTGAACTATAGGTCTAGTCAGACAGACATATCCATTTTCTCATTCCCATTCGACCATTCCTCCAAGTTCAGACTTCTCTTCTTCCGTTTCTTCCATTCACGCCATCTTCTCCCTCTCTGCTTTGTCTCGCCGGGACAGTCATTAACACACACTGTCCACCCGCCACCTGGGGTCTTAATGGTCTCGGCACTTTCCGTCCTTGTCTCTACACAAGATTCATTCCTCCCCTTCCTCTTGCAGTCTTCCATGGCCACATGGGGCTGTAGTACGCTCATCATTCCTTCAACTGTCCTCTCCTCCTCTTCTTTCACACACACGTCTCTTCGTTCCACTGTCACCACTGGGAAAGGCACACATTTCTCACCTCCTAAGCTAGCCTCAGGCACTTTCCTCAATTGGACATCTCGCCGCGGATAGCGTTTGCTCGATACACTTCTCTGGTATCTCTCACTCTCCATCCCAGCGTGGTCACTCTCGCTGCCCTCTCCTGCCCTGTCACCCTCCATGACATTCACACCACTATTGGCAGGAACCGATAAACACAGACACGCTCTCACGCTTGCCTGGTTTTCTCTCTCCACTTGCATCAACACTTCTTCTCTGTCTCCTCTCTCCACTTGCACTACTTCCTTGCTGGAGTTTACCTCTACTGGGGTGCCTGTACTGGCGTCCGCCTCTGTACTCCCCTCTGATCTCTGGCTAGGTACGTCACTGTCCTGCCCTGTATCTGGCCCTTCCTTTCGACTCCCGTCGCTGACTTCTGTGTCCGACTTCTCTGTCTGACTCCTGTCTTTGACCTCTAGGTCTGATTTCTCTCCTCGGACTACTGTCTCTAAATTCTCTCCTAGGAAGGTCTCCGAGATATCTATCTCCCTTTCTGCTTCTCTTCTACGCGCACGTGTCGCCTCACATGCTGAGAAACCTGTCTCCTTCTCCCTATCTACTGTCACCGCTGGGGGTGAAGTTAGGGTTAGCTGGACCTGCCTGGCAGGTGGCACTAAGTCATTACCCAAAATGACGTCAATCTTTCCACATCCTTTCTCCTCAGTAATCTACTTTCACTTTCTTATACTATACTCTCTTATCTCAATTTATTTTTTGGAAAAATTATTCCCCTATCCATTCATTATTCCTGTCA
>JAWQFJ010023772.1:20000-39957 GCA_034096865.1 Theodoxus fluviatilis | reverse complement strand
AAGTACAGAAGATCCGATCTCCTGGCTTTAAACCACTCCATACAACCACTGCCACCTAAATTGTCAGCTCACATTAAGCAGTTGGGCATCGCTGCCTCGAAGAAGACACGTGGCCGTAGAGGAGGAAGAAGGAAAAGACAAAGTATTCAGGTTGTGTCCGGAATGTTTTACCGAGTAAACACTTCCAGAGGCGGCATAGACTTCAGTAACCTCCTTTCTGTCTGCCCCAAAAAACAGTCGAAAGTACTGCGTGTCGGTGTGTGGAATGCACAGTCTGTACGAAACAAGACTGAAGAGGCGGTAGATCTCATTCTGGATGACGACCTAGACATTTTATTTGTGACTGAATCCTGGCTTAAGAAAGACGGTGACGAGCCCGTGATAGCTTCACTGACACCTCCTGGCTACACCATCAAGTCATACCCGAGAACTAAAGGTCGAGGTGGAGGAATAGCTATCATTCATCGAATCTGTTTCGAAGAAGAATACTTCCAGGATTTGAGTCACCAAAACCCTTCCTTCGAATCAGCTGCAGTTGAGGTAAATCACAAAGGAACCTCCACACATTTCATATGCCTTTACAGGCCTCCGCCCTCTAAGAAAAACAGAGTCTCCAAACATTCTTTCCATGAGGAGTTCATCAGTCTTCTCGAGGCAGTCAAAATCTGTCGCAATGATTTCTTTATAGTTGGAGATTTTAACATACCTTTTGACAATACTCAAGACTCTCTGACAAAAAGTATGCTTCAGGTGCTACGCGATCACAACCTCCAACAGCACGTCAGCGGAGCGACTCACAAATCTGGTCATAAGCTTGACTGGGTCGTGAGTGAACCAGACAGCACTATTCAGGAACACATGCAAGATCGCCTACATGCACATCAGACAGATCAGTGCAATTCGTCATCTTCTCACACAAGAAGCTACTCAAACTCTCGTCTGTGCTTTCATTCTTTCACGCCTCGACTACTGCAATAGCCTTCTTTCCGGTTGCCCTAAGCATCTCGTGGATCGGCTCCAAAGAGTCCAGAACTCTGCTGCTCGCCTCATCTGTAAAGTTAGAAAGTCTCATCACATTACTCCTATCCTCCACTCTCTTCATTGGCTACCAGTTTCTGCTAGGATCCAATACAAAACCTCCTGCCTCTGCTTCAACTCTGTCTCTGCTGTCGCTCCTCTCTATCTGTCTCAACTCCTTCACATCTACACACCATCTAGACAACTTCGCTCTTCTTGCGACACTCGCATCTTCAAAATTCCATCCGTTAGGTCAAAAACATTTGGTCAGCGTACTTTTTCATACCAGGGTCCTACCACCTGGAACGCACTCCCCTTCTCAGTGCGTCATGCAAACACTGCAGCTTGCTTTCGGTCAAATCTGAAAACCCACTTGTTCTCTAAGTCGTATTGAAACTATTTCGTATATAATGCATGTGTGTGTGTCTTTACGTGTAGGATGCATGTTGTATTATAGCGTGCGTGTGTGCGTTTCATGTTCAGGCTCAGACTGTGTGATGATAATGTGTGTGTGTTTTTGTGTGCGTGTGCGCCTAGAGCTCCACTATGTACTTTTTTGACTGTGTGGAGGAAGTGCGCCTTATAAATAAACATATTATTATTATTATTCGCAGCTGTGTTGCAATAGACAAGGGGCTTTCAGACCACCATGTGATATTCTTGACAGTGAACATGAGAGTCAAGAGAAAACAGAGGACCAAGATATGCTGCAAAAATCTAAAAAAGATTGACACTGTCGCCTTTAAAAATGACATATTGAACTCTACCCTGTATACGCATGTCCCTATTGATCTGACGGAGCATATTGAATTGTTCCAATCTTCCATGAGGCAACTTCTGGACAAACATGCCCCTGAAGTCAGTAAAATTGTATCACTGAAAACAGAAAGCCCGTGGTATACTGAAGAGATGCACATGGCAAAAATAATCAAAAGGATGGCTGAGAGGCGCTGGAGAAAATCTCTCCTCACGATAGACAGAGATATCTATATTCGGGAAAAGAACAAAATGAAGAAAGTGATCAAAGAAGCAAAAAGCAATTATTTCCAGGCACAGATCTGTGAAAAATCAAGAAATCCAAGGGCACTGTCCCATCTGCTCTCTCGCCTTCTAAACAGTCCCAATGCTCCTCCAACCATTACAACTGCATCCACGAAAAGTCAGGCTGAAACTTTTGGGGACTTCTTTAAGAATAAAATAGACAACATTCGGAAAACCATTTCACCTTCGTTTTCAGGAATTAAAAAAGGAAATTCTGATAACTACCATCCAGAACTGAGGGAATTTGCCTTGTTTCAGCCGGAAGAAATTCGAAAAATAGTCATGACGATGAAACCTACAACATGCAAATTAGATTGTATTCCCACTCAACTGCTCACTACTTGCTTGGATGTCCTTTTGCCTATTATAAGTGACGTATTCAATCATTCCCTGAAAAGTGGTAAGTTCCCAAGTGCTTTGAAAAAGCAGATAATCAGACCCCTCCTGAAAAAATCAGGGGCCAACACAGGTGTGCTTGCCAACTATCGACCAGTGTCAAACCTGAGCTTTCATTCAAAGATCATCGAACGAGCTGTGGTACAGCACAGGTTACTTCCAAATTTTCAATCAGCATATAGACCCAAGCACACTACTGTGCTGTTGGATCTTTCTGTTGCATTTGATTCCATAGACCCTGACATGATGCTTGCACGTCTGAAAGTTTGGGCGTCATCAATTGTTCTTACCTGGTTAAAAAACTACTTTTCAGGAAGGACATACAAAGTGCTCGTACAGGATTCAATATCCAACGATTATCATTTATCCTGTGGCGTCCCTCAAGGTTCCATTCTCGGACCTGTACTTTATTCTCTATATACTACATCCCTGAGCAGACTAATTGAGAGTCATCTCATCCCTTACCATCCCTATGCTGATGACACCATGCTCTACTTGACGGCATCGCCCGAAAATTTCCACCAAGCGAAATCAAAATTAGAAGAATGTTCACATGACATCAAACTTTGGATGAGTGACAACTATCTTAAATTAAACGAAGAGAAAACTGAAGTTATTCTTATTGGCGCAGAAACAAACACGAAACAATTATCGGACAAAGACATCACCATTGCTGGAACCAAGGTACAATTTTCAGACAGTGTAAGATACCTGGGTTTTACACATTGACAGGCAACTATCTCTTGATAAACACGTGGGCCATGTGATATCAGCAGCCCATTTACAGCTGCGTAGAATAGCTAGCATAAGAAATTCTCTTACAAAGTCATCCACTTCGACACTTGTTGTAACTCTTGTTTCATCTCTTCTAGACTACTGCAACAGTGTGATGGCAGGAGCTACTCAAAAACATTCGACTCCAGCGCCTTCAAAATATTGGCGCCAGGATTGTTGAACGCCCTTCCAGGAGCGCCCACATGACGCCAATTTTGAAAAGCCTTTATTGGCTCCCGGTGCAGAGTCGAATCAGATATAAGGTTATCTGCATCGTCTTCAAATGTGTCACAGACAATGCTCCTGTCTATCTACAAGAACTGCTAAAAGACTACAAGCCAGTGCGAAATTTAAGATCTTCAAGTAAAAAACTCATAGATGTTCCAAAGAAAAAAACAAAAGCTTATCGTAACAGGTCATTTTCCTTCATAGACCCAAAGTATTGGAACAACATTCCAGAACGACTCAGAAAGTCATGGAGTCTAGAATATTAAAAAAAAGACTAAAAACACATCTTTTTAGCCAAGAACCTTTGTTTTGGTGACTATGTTGCGCATTGAGCATGCCTTCGAGGTGTGAAATCTGCGCATTACATGAATACACATACAAAACAAGAATACACATACATAACAATAATACACATACATAACAAGAATACATATACAAATTCTCCCCAAAGAACAAAAAGATGTTATGACCATGAATACAGTGCAGAACCGTGCTACGACTTTGCTGTTGAAGGATACGTTTAAATATCTCGCCAAAACTTGTTTGCGACCAAAATAAGTTTGTACTATCGCTGAAGAAAGACATTTGAGACCTAAATTGTATAAATGCAAGCAAACATACGTAATTACTAGTGAGCAAATTTTTTAAAATCAATCAATGGACTATATTCCTCAAGCTAATAACTTCCAAACGCTGTCTCCCTCTCCAAATATATGATATACATGAACATATATTCTATTTCGGTGCTGTTATGAAAGGAGAAGTAGACAATGCAATAACGCAAACAAAACCTGTACAAAACAAATCAGCAAGCAATAAAGATATCACCCTTATGTAGACGAAGGGCACACAGACAAAAGTTTCATGTCCGTTCACAAAAAGTAATCAAATGGCCTTCCTCTTCTGGGATGGCAAACCCTATGCCCATTCAGAACCGCACATCGAAAGGAAGTATGGTTTTATTGGCAATAAGGGCTTGCAATTTCTAGCAAGTGGAAGAACACATAAGCTCTGTGTGTGATGACAGCATGACTCATGGGAACCTTATGAACACAATATGATATTTCTTTGCCACCCACGCTCACGACCCACCCTTAGATCGCGCACGCACGCACTCACGCACGCACGTGTGAGTGTGTGTGTGAGAGAGAGAGAGAGAGAGAGAGAGAGAGATAGAGAAGAGAGAGAGAGACAGAGATAGAGAGAGAGAGAAAAAAGAACTCGAACTCGAACTCGAAACTTTATTGATAGGCCCACCAGCCCATTACAAATGACAATACAACACAATCTTCATAATTTGCTACATTTATAACATAACTCCATTCAACTCAAATATAGCAACTGAGAGAGAGAGAGAGAGAGGAGAGAGAGAGAGAGAGAGAGAGAGAGAGAGAGAGAGTTATCATTTGAACAGTTCAAGTGCAAATGTCCTTACTGGCAATGCTAATGATCTTCATCGGATTCCCTTCTTTATATAAAGGAAATTAATTTTGGGGAACAGCACCCAGTGGCCGGCGTAACTCCTCGGTAGGGGAGACAATGCGATTGATGCACCTAACGCAAGGTGCGGCTCTAGGATTCGTGCAGCTTCGAACACCGCTCCTGTCAATAGCGAAGCGAGTGTTGGGGGAGCGCCTCAGCTACTGGACTGAGGCTCCAGGAACATTCGCAGAGTACGTTAAAGCCCATGGTTTTTTGCACTGTATATACATGTATGTCTTATCTTAGACGTAACGAGCTGACAGAATGTGCGATTGCAAGCAATGGTGCACTGTATGCATCTACACAGGCGTTGAAAATTACCGCTCATGAGCAAGCACAGAGTCCGCAACAACAACCACATGACAACGTTGACAGTACTGCAAAGCTAACGAAGCCTTCTGACCAAGCTTTTTATCAAAGCAGTCAGCCATGTACAGTCCACATTATCGACCACTTGACAGCACCTTCGCTAAGGAGTGCAGAGCATACATCAGAGCCGGTCTGCCATCAATGCCAGTGAACTGGGAGTGTGCTTTTTCTCTAATAATTTCTTTGTTATCACAGCACTCCGAGGGTTACAGGGCAACCACAAGGTCGAAAACTGCCTAGATCTCACGACCATCAAATAATTCGTTTTCATTTTTACGTTTCCTTCAACGAACATTCCATGCCTCCATAGGGAGGGAGAGCTTGTCTTCCTGTAGCAGTCACTGTAAAGTGATTTCAAATGAGTGGGTGGCAGGACTGCCGACAGCAACTGCTACAGCTGGAAAGGCACTTCCATCTCCGTGACTTAGCCCACTTTTAGCTGTGGATGCCAGACGAAGTGACCACAGAACAATGACACAGAAGTCAGGGGCGGCCATGGCAGCAGTCTGCCAGCAATCTATGGCACTAGCACCGCCGCAGAATTTATTCTGGGCGGATGATATTGAGCGGATCGCTAAAACTCGCCCGGAATTTCCTTGGAACAATAGGGACATTTCCCACTCAGCCCACGTCCAAGCCAAAACTGTTCGCCCGCATGTAGAAGAAAATCATATAGTAGTGGTTTAGAGAGAGAGAGAGAGAGAGAGAGAGAGAGAGAGAGAGAGAGAGAGGAGAGAGAGAGACGGACAGACGGACAGATGGGCGGACGGACGGACGGACGGACGGATGGACAGACAGACAGACACAGACAGAGACAGAGACAGACACAGACACAGACACAGACACAGACACAGACACAGACAGACAGAGACAGACAGACAGACAGACAGACAGACAGACAGACAGACAGACAGACAGACAGACAGACAGACAGACAGACAGACAGACAGACAGACAGACAGAGACAGACAAAGAGAGACAGAGAAAGACAAAGAGAGACAGAGACAGAGGGACAGGGACAGAGACAAAAAGACAGAGACAGAGAGAGAGAGAGAAAGAGAGAGAGAGAAATAGAGAAATAGAGAGAGAGAGACAGAAAGACAGAGAGACAGAGAGAGACAGAGACAGAGATACAGAGACGGAAAGACAGAGACAGAGACAGAGAGAGAGAGAGACAGACATAGACAGAGACAGACAGAGATGGGGAGACAGTGAGAGACGGGAGAAACAGAGAGAGAGAGAGATACAGAGAGACAGAGAAAAACAGAGAGAGAAAGAGAGAGAGAAAGAGAGACAGCGAGAGAGAGAGAGAGAGAGAACGGGGGGAGAGAGAGAGGGCAGAGAGAAAAACATAAGGATTGAGAGGAACAGAGAGATAAAGGAGTCAGATAGAGAGAGAGAGAGAGAGAGAGAGAGAGAGAGAGAGAGAGAGACAGAGGCAGAGAGGCAGAGACAGAGACAGAGAGTCAGAGACACAGAGACACACAGAGAGTCACACACACACACACACACACACACACACACACACACACACACAAGCGCGCACACACACACACACACACACAGAGAGAAAAAAGTCAAACACACACACACACACACATACACACACACACAGAGAGAAAGAGAGAGAAAGAGAGACAGACAGAGAGATAGACAGACAGACAAGGAGAGACAGAGAGACAGACAGACAGACAGAGAGACAGACAGGCAGGCAGACAGGCAGGCAGGCAGGGAGGCAGGCAGGCAGACAGACAGACAGACAGACAGACAGACAGACAGACAGACAGACAGACAGACAGACAGAGACAGAAAAGAGAGAGAGAGATAGAGAGAGAGGGAGAGAGAGAGAGAGTGAGAGAGAGAGTGAGAGAGAGAGAGAGAGAGAGAGAGAGAGAGAGAGAGAGAATTCGGCTTAGTTCCGAGTGCCAGACGATTCTTCTAAGCAGGGGAAGTCTTGGATCCAACTGTCTGATTTTTTTTCCCTGCCGAAATCAAACCGTTGTTGATCTGTTGAGTGTGCAATATTGGAACGGAACCGTGTGCATATGATTAAAAAGAAGGTAAAGAACACACGTAGACATACGAGTGGTCAGAGAAAAGAGAAAAAAAGTAAGAGTGGGGACAAAGTGAGGAGCATAAAAATGAACAGAAGGATGAGGGGAGACAGTGCATGATGTACATGAACACTATACTTTTTTTAATTAAAATTTGTCTTGAAAACATTATCCATGTGAGAGAAAAGGTTCAAAACACCAAAAGTACACTATTAAGTGATTATACGCGCCGTAACAACACACACTGATTGGGACCTTTTCTCTGTCAGTATAACCCGTTATTCAAACCGATTGTTGAAAATGAAAAGAATACCACAAATGGCTCAGCGGACGTGAAACAGAGTACAGTCATCTTCATGCAAGGTCACAAATCCATCATTGTGAAGGAGGTTGATTACACAGAGTATGTTGGGGGTGCGGGGGAGGGAGGTTGATGTGGAGGGAAGCGATGAGTGGGTGGAGGCAACACTGGAGGAGCCTGTCATCTCACCCGCGAGTGCTGGAACAGAACTGCGTGGAAGAGAGATATTCGGTGTCACAGACCTGGAATTATGTGACGTTCGACTTTCAGCAAAAAATCCTCCAGACTAAACATCAGGGTTTGGCACCACTCCCTTCCAACATCCCACCCACTTCCATTGCCCCTCCCACCCCCACTTCCATTGCCCTCCCACCCCCACCTTCACACTTCTTCCCGTCCCCTTGTGATGCCAAGACAAAGTTAGTGTACACTTCCTCATCGTCCTCCCTGCTCCCCTCTCTCTCAACCCCTCCCTCCCCACCCCCGCTTTGCTTCCTTTTCCCTTTTTTTCCGTCTGGCTTATTTCCCTGCTGTTTTTTCCCTCTCCCCCTTGCCGATCTTGTTTGCTGCTCCGAACTCAGTTGGTATTTTTTGTGTGCTTGGAAGCGAAGGAGACAGATAAAGGTATATTGTTAGCTCACCTGAGGAGGAGGAGGAGGAGGAGGAGGAGGAGGAGGAGGAGGAGGAGGAGGAGGAGGAGGAGGAGGAGGAGGAGGAGGAGGAGGAGGAGGAGGAGGAGGAGGAGGAGGAGGAGGAGGAGGAGGAGGAGCAGGAGGAGAAAGTGTCCGCCAGAGCAAAATACCTGGTCAGGACATTCACCTGGAACCAGTCTAACCGTCTTCCACATGTGACTTTTCTAAATTTCTTCCTTCACGAGATGTAAATACAGGCAAAAACAAAACGTTTTCGAAACTTTGACTTCAGTCATTATTACAATGTGGCAATAATGTCATTATCTCGTTTGCAGACAATCAATCTTCCAAATGAAGTAGGTTTTTGCGTTGTTGATTTTGTTTCTCCTCGTAGATGAAGAAATCGCATCGCAGTCTTTATCATCTGATCCATGAGGTGCAATGATAGGTTAATGCCCCTCTGACACAAGCAAGGATAGATGACCTCATTATCTGCATAATACATATTTCCATCTCTCGTTGTCTACTTTTCATACTTTCCTTCCTTCAACAACTCGAATTTAGACTTTTCAGCGGCAATCATGAACAGTTGCTACTTGTCAAATGCATCTGAAAAGATGTCTTATGCAAGTCAGTTCTTAGAAGCCGCATTGCTAATCGTTATGCAAATCAAAGAATGTCTGTGTTGTCATGGGCGTATATGAGAAAGCAAAACTGACGTAATGTTCGCAGTAATGTATTCTTGTCATTGTCGCTTTTGCAAGAAGCGTTCGCTCTTGTCGCCCCCCCCCACCCCCCCCCCGCCCCCCCACCCCGCCCCCCCCCCGCCCCCCCCCGCCCCCCCCCCCCCCGCCCCCAACCCCCAGTGTGTTTATGATGCATTTCATATGCTGGATGGTGCGTTGTAAACAGGAACGCTAATTCATCATGTGCCTTGCCGTCATGAAAGTTAGAGTAGATCTATAGAAACAATGGTTTCATCTTTGCTGTGCTTTATTCATTTTCTCAAGTATTATATATAAATGAAATGTCTCTGTTTTCTGTTAACAATCCATAAGGAATGTTGTTAGTCCTCCGTAGATTTACTCACTTTTAAAAATTGACAATAACAGTTTCGGACACCGGATCACGGCTTCACAAAGGCATTTGTTGCTGTCCCGTACAAGCTAATCTTTTACGCATCATCAAAGTTAAAACCCCATTGTGTGGAAATCAAAATGAGTCTTTTCCTCACATGCTAGGTCGTAACTCTCCTACCATGATCCAACAGTGGTGCGTTTATGCATGTAAGTGGCCTCGCCTTCCTTTCCAGTAGCAAACACGCAGTCTCGGTGGTGATTATGACAAAAGCTCTGTACAAATTGATCGAGTGCATTGACGTCAGTGCGAATATCCTGCCAGACATCACATAAACCACATATCATGTTAACAGCCGGCGAGGACTGTATATCGTCTCGTGGATCTCTGGCACAGAAAGCCCACGAGCCCACAACTCTCGCCTCTGCACAACAATGGCCTATCTCCGCGTTTGAGTGCCGGGGATGACTAGCCAAAGTCATCCGGTGCAACAAGTGCACTCCGCTGCACCGACTTGTGTGCACGCACTGCACGATAATACACAATGGGTGCATGAAGTGGCAAGCTAATATGTCGCGGATGCCAACAATGCTGTCATGGCAGCTCGACAAATCCACGAACCGTGTGCACGTTTACTCACTGCTAACGAGACAGGCCGGGTTTGCCGAGCCCTTGGTATTCGTTTGCTCGGATGACTTGCTGCGAGCCACAAGCCGTCCTTCTTATGAGTGGATCATTTGTGGTATGCTGTCAAGCAAGAGATGCATATGATTTTTCCACACCTTTCCTGCGTACGTGTAGTGAGAAGCCGTAATGAAGCGTGGTATAGCGAAGTCAGCGAGACTGCGTATTTACAACTCGACTATTTCCCCGTCAGCCGTTGCTGACAGCGACTGCTGCTGCCATGGCTTGTTAAAGATGGCGGTCGGCACTCCGAGACGTCAGTTTTTTCGTTAGGCACTCAAGAGACTTGTCAAAGGGGCAAGGGTCAAATACCATCACCATTGCCACTGATTCCAACAGAGAATCTGAAGGACAATCAGTGTTCTGATTGCAATGATTGTAATAGACCGACATAGTCTCAGTATGACTTTTATACATCTTTTTTCACAGGTATTTAAAAAATAGTATTTGTATTATTAAAGTGACAAATAAATATAATTAAACCCAGTTGACTAAGATATTTTCTCTCAAAGCATAGACGCAACTCTACATTCGACGTCATCGGCAGGCTGAGGTTGGATCGCCTCCTTAAAAGTCATGCGCATTCATTTCAAGCATCACAAACAAATCTACCTCGGCAACACGGAGGGGCAACATTTTCGTGCATTTATTTTTGAATATCTGCGCAAATAACCTCTCCAAAAACCGCCGGGACCACTTCCTTTCTGTGGAAAGCACCGCGAGGAACCAGGCAGGGGAGGAAGTCTCAACCCACATTCGCCTCCAAGGCCAACGTCCGTCATGTGGAAGCCCTAAACACGGCGCATGCGCGTTTGGGCGGCGACGTGACCCAGGCACACTTCCGGCAAGGCGGCCCAGGGGAGGGCGTGATGGCGGGACTGTAGCCATGAATGAGACAGGGCGCACCCGGGGCAGAATTGGGGGCAACGGCAACCACCTGGGGGCAGGGGCAGGACCGGCTCCCCCTGGTGGTGACTGCCGTCCCTCCGAGCGGACTGCGGGTGCAGAGTGGGGCGTGGGCTGCCCGCAGCCCCTGGCCGGAATTTGGCGCTAATGGCTTCAAGAGCTGCTGCCTGCAGGCATGAATGAAAAGCCCCCCGCACACAGCCTACGCCCCGTCTCTTGTCAACTTTGTTTTCATTCCGCGCACTCGGACGACGGTGTCGCGTTCTTCGTTTGTGGTTTAATTTCTATTTGTCTCAGTCCTTCAAGTGCATGCACAACTTGTCCGCCAATTTCCACCCCCAGTCACCAGCGTTGCAGAATATTCTTGAGGAAAAGGACGTGTTTTTCTTGCACCCACGCTATTTCCGCAAAGTGGTGTCTTGCACCTAATCAGCGTGGTTTACTCATTCTTTTGCGTTTACAAATTGTCTTTGAACTTCTGGGATATAGAGTTTTGTCAGCGCTGAAATACTTCTGTGGCATGCGACTCGATCACCCCGGCCTTCCCCTTGGCCCTGTGCTATGGAGTTCGTCGGAATCTAGTTGCAGTAGAGTGGACGGAGCGCCTGTGATTGTTTTCATTCAGGCTGCTTTTAAAAGTGCTTTGTCAGGTTAAGTGGTGTACAGCTAATGACAAACACAAGTATCGTGATTACAAAAGTCTTTGATCTGTTTGATGGCTAATTTGTCCTTTAATGATGGGAAGTGTTTCGATGTCTAAGGATAATGTCGTTCTTTTGAAGAAAATTAGTCAATACGTGTGTGAACTTGAAATAAAAGAGCAAAGTCTTGAAATAAATTACGATATCATTTGAATCGAAAGCTACGAGTGAAAACTGTTATCTACGAACTGATTCTGAGCTTTGTGATTCTCTGTTAAGCAGAGAGAACTTGAGATTAAACGGCAATGTCAAACAAGACACTACCTGCTCTGCTGCAGATAAATATGTTTAAATAAGTATATCTATCTGACTGATATGTTTTAGTAAGGTGATAAAATATTTAAGTCTTTATTTGTGGAGCCATGGTACTTTGTCTTGACTATCGGTACTACGGGCTCTAGTACAAGTAGTTTGATGTCGGTCGTCGTTGGTTCCCTTGTTTCAGTTTTACGATTATCTTTCAATGGGGAGAAGGAAAACAAATCGCTGTTTTATGCACTTATATATATTTATAAACAGTGATCGCAGTAACAAGGGTATTTAATTTTTAAGGGCTTTCGGTCGTCAATGATGTGGATAATGAATTGTTCATATTTAGACTATCTTTTATACCGTTTGGCGAGGCGAACTATTCAGCGGAAGTGACCTTGTTCCAGACTGACCTGTTTATTGTCTTCTAAATGAAACTGTACCTTGCACCATCTCTGTTTGGCTACGCCCCTTCAGGACGATGACGCTGCCCACTGTTTCAGGCCTGTTCCTTGCACAATCATCGACAATTCTCTCATCTCCTTGCGATTACGGCATTCATTTGACGTCGCCCCAAGCAGTTTATACTCTGTCTACTCTCCAAACGCTCATTTGAAGGACTGTCTCTATGCACATGAAGCAGACATTTTATGCATAGCAGATTTCACTCGACAAGTCTTTCCACGCGTAACTGTGTAGCTCTTTATAGACGCTTGTCGTCCTCATTACGTTTTCCCCCTTGTGCGCACACCCTCTATCCATTCTGGAATTTCAGTGGGGAAAGGTGCTTGGCGGCGCCCATCTCTTCTCCCAGCTGGACCACAAACGATGTTCTCCAACTACAGAGGACCTCTGCAGCACCTAGCCTGGCACCCCAAAAGTCTCTGCGACCAGGGGTTGAGTGAGTGAGTGAGTGCACACCCTCTCCACAATCGCATTCCTCCGTGCTGCATGCTCCATCGTTACTGCCAATACTCGGGTGCTGCATGCTCCATCGTCACTGCCAATACTCGGGTGCTGCATGCTCCATCGTCACTGCCAATACTCGGGTGCTGCATGCTCCATCGTCACTGCCAGTACACGGGTGCTGCATGCTCCATCGTCACTGCCAATACTCGGGTGCTGCATGCTTCATCATCCCTGCCATCACCATCATTGCCATCACCATCACTGCCAATACACGTGTGCTGCATGCTCCGTCATCACTGCCATCACCATCACTGCCAATACACGGGTGTTGCATGCTCCATCGTCGCTGCCAATACACGGGTGTTGCATGCTTCTTCATCACTGCCGTCACCATCACTGCCAATACACGGGTGTTGCATTCTCCATCGTCACTGCCATCAGCATCACAGCTGCATGCTCCATCGTCACTGCCAATACGCAGGTGCTGCATCATCACTGCCGTCACCGTCACTTCCAATACATTGGTGCTGCATCATCACTGCCGTCACCGTCACTTCCAATACATTGGTGCTGCATCATCACTGCCGTCACCATCACTGCCAATACAGAGGTGCTGCATCATCACTGCCGTCACCGTCACTTCCAATACATTGGTGCTGCATCATCACTGCCGTCACCATCACTGCCAATACAGAGGTGCTGCATCATCACTGCCGTCACCATCACTGCCAATTCAGAGGTGCTGCATCATCACTGCCGTCACCATCACTGCCAATACAGAGGTGCTGCATCATCACTGCCGTCACCATCACTGCCAATAAATGGATGCTGCATGCTCCACCGCCACTGCCATTAGCATCACAGCTGCATGTTCCATCGACTCTGCCAATACAGTGGTGCTGCATCATCACTGCCGTCACCATCACTGCCAATACATGGATGCTGCATGCGTCACCATCACTGCCATCAGCATCACAGCTGCATGTTCCATCGTCACTGCCAATACACAGGTGCTGCATCATCACTGCCATCAGCATCACAGCCAATACAGGGTGCTGCAAAAGATTTCACATAAACATCACACCGTGCAATCATGTGACTGTCATAAAATCTTTGCAGATAAGAATGAAGGGGAAGATATAATAAACAATGCTTAGCAGAATAGATTACATCGTTTAAAGTCGAACCTTGCCATTGATTCAGTAGCGGATATGATCGTGCATGAGGAATAACGAAAAACAGTTTTTGAGAAAACGCTAAGTAAAGTTATCTGCACACTAAGTCACGTATACGTTTTCCTGATATTTACATTGCTGTAAAAAAGTATAGATTTCTCCTATAAACATGCTCTTTTCAGTGGAATATGCACACACACACACACACACACACACACACACACACACACACACACACACACACACACACACACACACACACACACACACACACACTCACACACATACACACACTTATATATAACTAATATTGTGTTTGAAATATTTCATTTCGTCGTTTTTCGTTCTTTAGCCTTCATTCCTAATGCACGATCACATTATTATTTCAGATTATGAAGTGCTGCTTGGAAATTATATGCCTTGGTGTCTTTACTGTGACGCATTGTGGTGAGTAAACATTGACCCAAACCATTCCTCACGTTGTTTCAGTTTCTTTTGTATTCTAATTCATGTGCAACAAATAATGAATGTTCAATTTGAAGCATTTTTTTTGCAAAAACCGGATGTGACGCCTGAAATAGCATGGATGCGGTGTCCTAGATCCGCATTGTGCATTCTATCTTGAAGCCCGTCCCGCAAATATGATGCTAAAAATCCCAAAGCGACAATCCTGAAGGGTTCACGTAACTTTTTCTATTCGTCACGTACATCATACACAACGGGCGCGTGTCAACTCTTTTCTTGCCCTTCTTGCCGACTTCAGAACAGATGTCAGACAGCCGAGAGTTTGTTCAGCTGTAGCGAGAGGGATCTGGAGCGAGAGAGGCAGACAAGTAGGACCAGGGGGTAAGTAAGAGAAATCTTGATGGGGTTGGGACCAGACGCACAAGTTGAATTACAGCTTGATCGACCTCGGTGGACATAGGGTTAACACCAGTCTTTCATACTGACTTTTTAACGGACGATTCGATGTCACCCAAACCACTTCACGTCACATTTTGAGGGTGGAAGAGTGTTTGAAACTAAGATGAAGTGCCTGTCTGCGCTCGTATGAAGACGGTTACTATAAATGACGGTCAGCGGTGTTCGTTTCATCCAAATTTGAGAGCTTTGAGCAAAATGTGAGAAACAGCCAAACATATTTGATGACGAACTTACTTCGTCTTCACGCTTGCCTTTTGTTAATTAATTTCCAAATGCGACTGGCGTTATGAGTTCTTGTTACAAGCTCTTGTAAACTTCACACTTTCACAGGAAACTCGATCGACAGTTTGTCTTGTGAGAGGCAGTGCCCTCTTTTTCCAAGAAAAAATTCGAACGCAGTTCTGATTTCAATGTGTGTGGTTCTGAAAACATTGGCCCAAATCTCCACTATTTCCTGTTATGTACTGGTTCAATGGCTAACACATGCAACTCCAGTCAGAAAACAGATTTGCTGTTTTCAAGCTTTCATCTGCACCTGAATAATTACGACCTTTAGAAATATCAAACTTCACAGTGGCGTTGGGCAAATTCATCTGGGTCGGCAATGTATCGTGTTTCCTAAAGTGGACTGCACGTGCTATGGAGAAAGCGCGCACGGAGGGCAGATGTGTTTGATATGGAGGGCGCAGTATGTCGGTTAAGTACGTGTTTTATTGTCCTTGTAGGCTGCAACAACTTTACATAGGCGACTGATGACTGACAAGAATAGAGCATAAATATCTCCGTTGCCAGTATGAGCTCGTTTAACACTCCATATTGTCCTTAAGCTCAGCCATATTGCAAAAGTGCATCGCACACTGATTTCGCATGCTCGTATTGAATGTGGCATACATAAATATAACAATGTACCGTTACTCTCAGGAAAAACCATAGAACCTTTCCACGGCAACAACTTCCTGAATGAGTTGTGATGCTCAGTAGTAATGCCGGAGAAGTTTGCAAATGTGCTGATGAAAAAAGCATGCACAAACTTTGTGTTTTTTCCACCAATTTTCTTATACCGAGAAAAGTTTGACAGTCTAACGTATATCAGTCTCATCCCATAAATTTTACTTCCGACTTTACCCTCTCACTTGTGACCTCCAATGTGTCATCCAGTGCTCTTTGACTGGTCCCGGATTGCAGTGTACACCAATCTGACAAATATGGCTCCGAAACACTCAGTACATACTGCCTGCTACACCGGTGCGACATTTATTTATTCCATTTTTACCCACCTCAAACACCGCTGCTTAAGCACATTCAAACGTAGTGCGTGCGTCGTCACTGACATCTGATCATTTCAGTGCAATATCTTCTCGCGCTGACATGAAAATATGAGTAAGAATAATACGCATACCACATAAACACAAAGTAAATCATCCAAATGGAGTTTTTGAGACAAATCAAGCTTCCTTTATTTCCTGATGAGAAGCACTTCAAGTATCGAAGGATAGACACGACACGGACGCAACTCTCGGTCGGTTTATATCAGCCATGGTGTGTTTTCATCTGGCACTGTTTACGCCTACTTGTCACGTTCGAACGCAGACACAACACGACGATTTAGACCAGATGGGCCCACAGGGACGACTGAAAGAAAATAGAAAAGGGGGTAAAGAAGGGAGGAGGGGGGAGGAGATACAGTTGGAGGAAGGGGGCGGGGGTCATGTAGAAGGGGGTGAGGGAAACTAGGAGGGTTGTGAGACTCTGAAAGGTCCCGGACACAAGCCAGACGCAGACAGCTTGTGCTGGAAAGGTGGAGTCCACAGGTGGTCAGCACGTGGTGGCAGACTATGGCGGCTAACAAAGTGTAACAGCGTGACTGTGCTCATAAAAAAGCACCAACTCTTTCAATACAGTGCCTTTTCACGGAAGAGGTGCTGCACTGACTGTAATGCTCAGTGAATCTCTTGTTCCCGCTCGAGTATTTTCAAGAGTTTGATGTTGTTTCTTCTGGAAATATCTTTTTCTTGACTGTTTGGTCTCTTTGTAATCAGACATCGTTTTCAACGAAAGATATGAGGAGGTTTATGTTGTAATTCACTACATTGTGATGGGGAAACATCTTTCAGTAAGGTATAATTAGTATATTTAAGTTAACCAAGTTATAGGGAATATCGTGAATAGAATGTGTCGATACGATGTCCATGAAACATGAATATCAGACCTCAAGATGGCAATAAAAGCAGTAGCAAAAACAACTTTACCGATGACGATGGTGATGATAGTGCAGTGGTGGTGGTGGTGGTGGTGGTGGTGGTGGTGGTGGTGGTGGTGGTGGTGGTGGTGATGATGATGATGATGATGATGATGATGATGATGATGATGATGATGATGATGGCCACGAACCGCCTCTGATAACAGTCTTAGGGCTTGCGTTCAAACAGTGTATTTCCTGTCATACTCGCTGTGGTCTGGCTGCTTGACAAACTTTTAGGGAATGGACGATCTCGAGAGATGCTCAAACATGCATTAAAGTTTTACGCCGTGTGAGGTACAGATATGGGCGGCTAACTCGAAACTAGAACTAACTCGCTTTTTAGCGGTTTTTCAATCCACGTTGTTGTTTTTCTCTCGATGTGCAATCCTTTTAAAATACTTTCATATAAGTATAGGCCTTCTATGGTCAAAATCACAAAAGTTATGCCCAATCGAAAATGGATTTCGCACCAGTGGCAATTTTGATAAACATATGCTCTTGGAGTTCACCTATACAGGTGTAATTTAGGTACGATAAGGCGATTAAATAGTTTTTTCAAGCATGTAAACATATTTTTCAGACACACTATCCGGGGACATAAACATTTGCTGTCCCTGATACGCTTTTCTGCGGAAACACGTTACTGACTCAGAATGAGCCCAACCACATATTTCTACTTACAGCCTCAAACAGCCTTACTCGAGTTAGGATTGACGTTGTACTCATGTTGCTGGGCACCCTCCAGTAAGCGATGTCCACGTTTTCTTTCCTTACTCGTCAGCGTTACGTCTTCGAAGCACGACGGAGTAACGTCGGGTGTTCATTGAACACACCTTCAAATCAGCAGGTTCGTCGTGTAGGTAGTCCTGCAATGTAGTGCTTTTAGAACTGGGACAAGTGCTAGGAGTGATTGCAGTTTCTGCCAGATTTTTCTCCATAGAATGTGGACTGGCCATGTCAATGCCTGAAAACAAGATGGTGTCGATGCATATATCGAGCTATTCAAACTTTCTTCCTCACACGGCACTTTTTGTTCCACATGTTGCTGGCTTATCGCCAGTTTTGGCCTTTTGCTTTTTCCACCTATTCTTGAGGCAAGGAGAGGATTGGGGAAGGAGGTTGGGGGAGGGGAGTCTAATAATCAGGAAGGAATGCAATCGTTGGTGGTAAGAGAGGCAGCTGAGAGGGAAATTGTGGGGAAAGGACTGTACTTATGTATGTAGGACAAAATGGAAAGGGGGTGGGGGTTGGGGCGGGGGGGAGAGGGGGGGGGGGAGCTTCAGCTCCAAGAGTCAATCTCAGGTGCGGACACTCACCTTTCCAAAAGTACATCTGGACCGCGGGGTCACCCGGCCACGACCTGTTCTTCTGCAAAGTGCTGCGGTAGACGGACAGGTAGGTATGGCGACTGAGCGAGCATCCTGGTTTTGTTTCGGCACCATCACTTCAGCATTTTGAACCCCGCTATTCTTCCAAATACTTTGACTTCCGGAGAGAGACAGACAGACAGACAGACAGGCAGACAGACAGACAGACAGGCAGGCAGGCAGGCAGACAGACAGACAAACAGACACACACATACACACAGACAGACACACAGACAGACACACAGAGAGACACTCAGACAGACACACAGACAGACACACAGACAGACACACAGACAGACACACAGACAGACACACAGACAGACACACAGACAGACACACAGACAGACAGACAGACAGACAGACAGACAGACAGACAGACAGAGAAATACGAATGCAGTTATTGTGAGGGCCCCGGGCCCATTACAAGAAAGAAAACCGAAACAAAATAAATGAAATGAAACTTAAAACATTCAAGAAATGCACACGTCTTGCAGACACAAAAGAAATATCAACAAAGCAGTACCATGCAAGTCACTGGTCCCTGTGCCGTCTTCGCACGGTGTCAGCGTGGGTCGAATGTCCGGCAGGCTTGGTCGCCACTGTCCCTGCTTGTTGGATGTACTTTCCGATGCGCGCTTGCTTGTCTGGCGCGAAGATGGTGGCCGTTGGTCACTTGTAGTTCTGGAAAGTTCTTGGTCTGGAGCAGTCCTGGATGGAAAGGGCGCTGTGCAGACCTGTCTCACATCAGAAGAGCAAATGGTAAAAGGTAAGGGTTTGGTTTTATTTAGCGACTCATCACCCATGGCTGAATCTCAAACCGCTTTACACTTACACGCATTGTCAGAGGTCATAACGCACTCGGCTGACCCCGCAAAGTTGCCCTCACTCACTCGTTTTCGGGTCGGTGTACAAGTTATAGAAGTAAAACTTATCCCTTATCAATATTCTCGGTGATTTTTTGTTGTAATAAAACTATCTTAATTGTTTGATGCTTTAAAAACAAACAATATCGACCGATTTTTATTCCTCAAAAAGTACAGACACATACTCTTCTCCTATTTGCATTCCAGTTCCTATCCTGCAAAGATGGATGGTCTCACGTGGCTGCTACTACTTTTATATTAACCAAGGTGAACCCGTGTCCGGCCATACCTCCAGAATCAATTTTCCGTTCTTTGCAACGTACTACCCAACGCCTTTGTTTGAAAGCGATATTGAAATTTTCTTCCGCTTGTCTTTTCTCTTGTGTTGTGGCTGTTTTGTTTCCGAACATTTTTCCACCACATGCAGTAAAGCGATAGTGTTCCACGACTACAAATCAAGTACTTTAGAGAACATTATTTCAATCGCCTTCATGCTGTAAGCCATGGCGAGGAAGGTTGAAGTCCACGACGCAGATTGCAATAGGAGCATCAACCAAATGCAGACT
>JAWQFJ010023772.1:0-15000 GCA_034096865.1 Theodoxus fluviatilis | reverse complement strand
GGTTGTGGTTCTAAAACAAGAAAACGGATCGCCTCCAAAATGTAAAAGATAATTCCTTGGGTGAAACCTTGATTTTATACCAAATTTCGTCAGAATCCGCTTTGAATGTGTTTTGAGTTATTTTGCCGAAGAACTAACGAATTAACCGAGGAAAAATATAACCTCCTTCGCGGAGGTAATAGTTGCACTAGCATGCCTCCGTCCATCTCGATGGCACTTCCGAAAATGGCAAGCTCTTCTGCGATGGCTGCAGACTAAACTGAAGGACTCTTGGCCGAACTCAGGTCACCTCTTCTTGCTCACTTTCCGATCAGCATGCTGCTGCTCCAGCCTCGTCTAGCCAGCCCTCTGTAACCCCCATGTCTTCGCAAGGTACAAGGCGTCTTTGACATTCGCTTTGCACTCCCAGGTGTAGGTATCTATGCAGACGTGTAGAACGTCTCTCCTTCTCACATCCCTGTAGTGGAGGTAGGAGTGCTCCACAGGCAGCGCTACCTGGACTATTTCTCTGGACAATACAAATGTATATCCATAGGCAAGCAGCCACGTGTCGCCCGCCGTGCAATGTCCCAGTCACCTGAGCATGACTGTGGGGGACACCTACTTGCCCAATACTTTGGTGTTGATTTTCTCGTGTCTTGCCAGTGGACGTGCAGCACGCGACTGAAACATCGTAAGCAAAAGCTGTTTGGACGCCATTCTCACTTTACGTATGTAGTTCAGGCCTTGCCGCGGCACCGCTGAGAAACACAAGCCTGATAGAGTCGCAGCTTCGTGTTGTTATTTTTATAGGCGACTGCTGTTTTGGACATTCTCCCGTTTAATTTGGCCATGACGGCTGCTATTCTGGCGACACGAACGTTCACTTCCTTCACAGATAACTGCAGACGTGACATAAATGCGCTTGTTGAAAACTGTATGACAAACCAAAAACATTCCCTTTACGTACGGGAAAACGTCAGCTTTATCAAACATCGCCAAGCTACAGTGTACATGTATTATCAAAGGAGATACCAAACAGATGACGCAGAGCATCAGAGAATTCAGAGAGTCACCTATGGCCTAATGCATGCTCGTGCAGTCGTTAGATGTAAAACAATACATAATACATCAGAGCTTGTCATTAATCTGCAAATCAACTGCTGTTCATCACAGACAGCAGGCGGCAGTGGCGGAGGAGGCTGACCTACAAGTACTCTCTGCGACCTTGTCTGCCCTACCTGGACCGGTGTTCGCACATTCTGAACACAGAGATGTAGTATCTCTGACACAGGTTGGTCACGTGATTTCGAATCCACATTCCAATGATTCTACCAATCAAAATTCAACATGATCAGAAGACCATCGAGAGTAAAAAGAGGCGATTCTATTTCACTCCAATTATTTATCCCGATAGATAAACACAAATTTGGTGTTCTAATAAAACTAATCTATGAGATTTTCAGGAAATCATTTGAGAACTACTTTTAGCGCGAACGTGTCTATAAGGTTGCAAACTGCCTCGAGCACGTGCGATTGTGTATATACAGTAGTCGCCGCTTATTAAAAACACATTGGGACCGAACAAAAGTGTTTTTAATAAGCGGCGTTTTTATTAACCGGCACTTCCCGCTTCACCAAGCCGTTGCGTTTCTTCCACCTGTTAAACCACCCATTTATAGCTTTGAATTCGGAGCGACCAAGCTGGGAAGCAATCTGTTTCGCCTTCTGACACAGGATTGGGCCGTTTACAGGTGTGTTGCGCGCTTGGATAGAGTCGAACCACCGCTTTAAGCCATCTTCTGTCTCTTTATCCTTCCCGCAGCGCCGACGCTTCCTTTGGCCTTGACTGGAGCCCTCTGCGATATCAGCCCTAAGTTCATCTTCTTTTTTCAGTGTCTGGCACAGAAATGATGCCGACACACCCAAAATGTCAGCACCCTCCCTCAAACTTTTAGAATTTAGCTCTCGGTAGCGATCAAGCAAGTCCACTTTGTCTTTGGGTGTCATTTCTATTATCGGATAGCTCAGAAGCAGTTTTTCTAAGTTTAATCCTTCTAAGCATACATTAAATTAATGATTCCTCATCAGCAAAAGCACTCAGTGGGTTTCTGTGTGTATCGAAGATTATGCAGACGGGATTGGTTGCCTTACTCGCTCAATGAAGTATAAATATTGCTGTTGTATTCAAAGTCCTTATAATTAGTAGAGTTCACAATATTACACTCTTGTGATTCGAATTTTACCGCATACAAGTTTTACATTCATGGGAAATCGATGTTTAGAAAATGAACTGACGGAAAAATGGCTGCCAGTATGGAGTGTATCACAACAAGCGGAGGAATACACTCACGATGTGATATGGCATTCAGCGTGGCTGTTCAGAACGGTGGTATGCATGTTATGGAAGAATTTAGGCTATCACGTGACCAACCTGTTGCTGAGACTATATTCACTAGTCTCAGCCACGCTGAATGGTGTTCGCACTGTCGGATGTCCTCATTCCTGGCCACGAGCTGTTTCCCAAGGTCGACCCACGTACGCACTTTCACCTGTTTGCAAAAAAGCAACTATTCTTCATTTTGCCATGCATTCCCACAGCTACAACCCTTCTAACCCCCTCTTCCCCTCCCCCTTCCCTCCACCCCCCTTCCCCTTCATCTCCCTCCTTCCCCCTCTCCCTCTCCCCCCCCCCCCCCCCTCCATCCCCCCGCCTCTCCCTTCCTGTCCTCTCTCTCATTTGCTATTCGTCTCCTTCAAGCCTCCTGTCATAGAGTGCATGATTTTTAAGGTTGTTTTTTATACTGCACGATGTTGGAGCAAAAGGCTAAGACAATGCAGCTGGCTTGTTTGAGAAGAGTCACCCGTGGCCGACGATGAATGTGTGTGTGTTAGAGTTTTTGTGTTTGTGTGTTAGAGAAAGAGAGAGAGAGAGAGAGAGAGAGAGAGAGAGATGTGTCACGTGATTTCAAGAAACTGTTGACATAAATGACTTGATCCCCATTGAGTTTCAGACATTATTTTAATCAGAGGAGTAAGCTTTTGGCATATTTGAGTGTCTTTTTGTCATTTCTTTTACTTCACGATACATTTTAGTGTACGCTCAAGAGCAAAAAAAAATCAACGCATTGTCTTTGTATGGAAACTTAATAACCTTGTGTCGCTCTCCGGCATAAGGTGATATCAACAGTACGTTAGCACCTCTCTTTGGCTTAACACACAAATCATTACCGTTTTTAATAGGTTAACCGCTGTTTTTAATTATTCATCTACAGTATCTGGACAAAGGAAGTTAATGAAGCCATTTGTCTTTATGCATTGAGTCTGCTT
Source organism: Theodoxus fluviatilis (assembly GCA_034096865.1). Lineage (NCBI taxonomy): Eukaryota > Metazoa > Mollusca > Gastropoda > Cycloneritida > Neritidae > Theodoxus > Theodoxus fluviatilis. The sequence continues at coordinate 11,691 of JAWQFJ010023772.1, read as the reverse complement.
CACCGAACTTGTTTTCTGCACTCTTCCTTAATACGTGTATGAGTTTCTCTCTTTCCAAGGCTGCATATTCCATGCACGCACATGGCTGTCAATTGATCAGTGTTCTCCTACATTTGTGTAGTGCCACATTTTCCTAGGCCAGGCGTTTCATTCCAGTTCTCAGACATTCAAGTTGGACTTAAAGAGTGACAAGATGTATGCTGAAGTACAGTACATGTAGACCTGCCCATTGCCCCGATCTTATTGTTCTGATACTCATTGATACTGGATGATGGAAAGTGAAGTAAAGTGACTCACAAAGAAGCGTTATGTAAGAATATCAGTTTTGTATTTTGCGTTCTCACCTATATTCAAGACCAATATCACTTCTCGCGTAATTCTCCAATGGGTTTCCTGCTACCACCCTGAGCGAACAGACGTACAGAGATACACGCAGGAGTCAGGTATGAGTGCCATCTCCACTTCCTGTGGATTATTCCGACCCATGTACGGCTCGCTGTCACATCAGGGCTGCGTTGCATAATAGCGTACTTATCTAACCTATGGGAGGGAAGATGTTGTGCAAGGAAAGCACACTGTTCGAGGATGCTCCTTCAGTATCCACGTGACACTGACCACCAAATCTAGCTTCCCAAGAAGCCACTGCGAGACAAGCACTTTTACCAAAAGACTGGAGTATTGACTCGCTGCGTTGCTTAGGCCAACAGAAAAAAGTTGTGGTTACAGTAACATTGCCCCCCAAAAATAGGGTCGGCAGCTCGGCTTAAACTTTTTTTTTCTTTTCTTTTAAATGGAAGAGGCCAGATTAAACATACGTCACAATTTATCTTCTGCTGAAAAATTATATTTTTAAATACTTAAATAGTGGATACTCCGAGTGCTCATAAGGCAAGGAAGATGAGACAGCATAAAATACGTTGATTACCATTAATTTCTTCCCCTTTTACTTTTTTCTCTCTTTTTTTTTCACGACCGAAAAAATGTTTCGGGTCCCCAGAAAACAATAGGATCGGTCTGGTTACTGTGACCACAACTATTGTTTTCTTTGCCTTAGTATGATGCCTATCTGGCTGGCTGCCTTGGACTGAATACGACTTGCTCGGGGTTACTTTGGCTCCACACTACTAACTGATAAAATTAATTTAGGAGACTCTTCAAATTCGGAGGCTAACACATTAAATATCAGTCTCGTTCTATTTCAAGTGTGATATACTTTTAAACTGTAGGTAAACGTTGAACCCGTGTTAATCGTAGTACGTGGGCATGGGGAAACCTTGTACATCAGGTGGTTTACAAAGAATGCGAGGTATGAAAAGGTCCGGGATAGTAAACATGGCGAATAACAAACGACCTTGCCAGTACTGTCACGCCAGCACGCGAAAGATAAAATGGTGTTCCCTTCTGCTTAACTCAGAGACATTTGGTCGGAATAAGAATGGACCCACTGCTTTCCTCTAAACAATTCGTATAAAGCTAATGATTATATGGAGTAGAACGCTTGATTTGCTCGTACTCCGGACCTACGTATCTTGCAAAAGCTACTGGATCTCTAAGCCTCATCCATCCATGACTGTTTCCATCCATACAGACGTGCATCCGCCCATCCATCCATCCATCCATCCATCCATCCATCCATCCATCCATCCATCCATCCATCCATCCATCCATCCATCCATCCATCCATCCATCCATCCATCCATCCATCCATCCATCCATCCATCCATCCATCCATCCATCCAAATATACATTCATCCATGCAGCCATCCATTCATTCATTTGTTAATCCATTCATTCATCTATCCATCCGTCCATCGTAGATACTTGCTTTTCCGCTCAATCATGAATGAGTACATTCAGTCCTTCTGTCAAACTTTGAACCTAACGTCTTCTGTCAATGCCGGTGGGCAATTCGCAATGACTCTGTAGAGTGTTACCATTGCCCTACACGAAATGGCCTCTGGAATGGTAAAACATTTGTCTGGAGTGAAAACAGTCATGTCATCGCGTGAACCACCAAGTCACATGCTCACTTCCAGCATTCCAGGCTGTCGGGATATCTATTTATCACGGCAGCTGTAAAACCGGAAGTGGCAGAGTGGCGGCTGCGGCGCTCTCAGCACGACTTTGCGCTTCTTCCTCAGCTTCCGGTATCTGGCGCCCCTGTCTATGATGAAGTCCTGTCAGTAGGAAGTGGTGGGGTGGGGGTGGGTGGGGGTGGGGGTGGGGGTGGGGCAGACAGGGGGGCCAAAGCCTGCTGCGCCCCACTGGCCAGACGGCAGGCATGAAGGTCTGCACACTGGTGTCTGTCCAGCTCCGTGCAATCCGCGCGTGCCTCCCTGGACACCTCTGGACACTCGCAGACTGGGTCACGTGACGTCTGAGTGTCTGGAGAGGTGAGGCCTAGTGGTCAGCCAGAGGTGTGAGAGTGACTAGTGCGTGGATAACGAGTGGCTGACGCTCTCCAGTTGTTCTTGAGGGCCGTCAGGAGGAAGGTTGTCATCGTTCCTGCATCCCTGAATGAGTCCAGGCGGCAGGGTTCCTGTTTGTGCTCAAGTCCAGGAAAACTAGGAAGGCGTGAAAGCGAAAATGAGAAAAACTTCGGAAGGAGGTGAGGTGGGATTGGGGTGGGGATTGGGGTGCAGGTGAGGGTGGAGGTGGGGCTGGGGTTGGGGGGTGAGTAGGGGGTGGAGGGCTACTGTCTTGATGATGAAAATGTCCATCCATGACGATGCATGAGAGCTGTCCAGGATGACTGATTTGACAAGAAGGCGTGCTTGGGTTTAGGGAAAATGAAACTGTAGGCCGTTGATGGAGTGTGAACTGCTGGCGTGATGTAGATGTCAGCATTGACAATGACACAAATGCACACTTGTGTCAGGACCTATTTTAAATAAGCAACCCTTTCGCCTACTTGACCGTAGCAGCAATCATATCCAACCAATCAGGACGCAGAACTGGAGCGATGCCGCGTCCTGATTGGTTAGATATGATTGCTACTACAGCGAAGTAGGAGCAAGCTTTACTTAATTAAAACGGGCCTTCAGTGTTTCGTGTTGTTGATGTTACTTTGGCTTTGAGTAATGTAATGCGAGATTGCTGCTGCTGCTTCTTTTCACTGCTGCTGCTGCTGTCTTCAGTATGAATGCTACAGGTGTGGGTGTGTTACGCAGCTCGCCTTGACTCATTTCTGACTATGGGTCTAGGGGAATATACACTCACACAGTCGCTCTATCAAAGATGGAACACGACAGAGAGACGGTGAGGACAAAGGTCAAAATCAAATCACTTTAATTTCACCCAGCAACAATAAACATGGATAAATAAATGTTAGTAATGATAATCAAGAAACAATAATTCAATTTAATCTTTGATATGGAGTAAATAATAGTGGCTCGCCAAGCTATCAAACTTGTACTTAACTGAATCGTAGGCTGTGTCCGACGAAAAAAACACTTGGTAATCCTAAAGCGATGTGGCCATTTCATGTTCACCTTAATTCCGCTTACAGGAAGGTTCCCACCTTCTGGACAACTGTAGCAGCGCCTTTAAAGATGCAGGGAAGGGAGAGAGGGGGGTTGGAGAATGGGGAACAGGGGGACAATGGGGGCACAAACAAAACGTGAGTTTCGCCCTATTGACGAGCAGGTGTAGAGAGACGCCTCGTAGCCTCAAACGCAGGCGAGCGCGACGACCCGGCTTGACCCCGGGACGGCAGATACTTGCTCTTGTGGAGTGGAGAAACTTCATAATTTTGGACGTAGGCTTCAAACGGCGGGGAAACGGAGAAACTCTTGTTCTTTCGGATGCTGGCTTCAAACGGCGGGGAAATGGAGAGACACCCGGTCTTTAAAACGGCGGGGAAACAGAGAAAAGTTGGCACTTCAGATGGCATGATGTTCTCCCGTGGTTGGTTATACTCTGCGCGCCTGCCACTGGCGGTCGGGGTTTTTATGCCCACAGCAATAATTCCTCAGTCACTTGTGAAAATGGGGCCAATCACAATAATTCCTCAGTCACGTGTGAAAATAGGGCCAATCACAAAAATTATTCCGTCACATTTTTAAAAATGGGGTCAATAACACATCCCCGCTCCGCACTAGCATCAAGTGTGCACCAGTCTTTGCGATGACTGGATAGTTGGATGGTGTCTCACTGCTCAGCAACCTCCTTAGGTCACGCAATGTCATCAAGCACAAAAATCACCAAAACAGTTCACAGCAAACGTAACGCAAGTTATGGTGTCTTTAGTCACTCGCCTCTCATGAACAGTGTAGAGAGACACTGTTGACCAATTCTTAACGTCAACCCTCAAACACACAGTGGAAAACCATGGCGGGCGAGCCACAACACACTCTAAACGTTAATATTTTTAACATGGTTGGCGGCCACACTAATTTACATACCACAGGTTTGTAAGTACGAAAGGGGAGGGGGGGGGTGTTGGTGATCTCGTCACATGGTGTTGTTATGGTAACGGTGGTGGTGGTGCTGGCGGTAGTGGTACTGGTAGAAGAAGTGGTGATGGTGGTGGTGGTGATGGTGGCAATGACTACAGTAATGGTAGGGGTTGCAATGGTACCAGTGACGGTTGCAACAGTAGTACCAGTGATGGTTGTAACAGTTGCTGCCGTTGCTGTTGTTGTTCTCTGTCCTTGAACAAAGTTAAAGTGGTCAAAGCAGTTTTGCATTCTACGTAAGACGAATTGATCAGGAACATAATTTCTGTGTAACTTGAGGTGCAAAGGATCATTCATTCCTTAGCCATTTCCACGAGTTCCTGAGGACAATGGCGGTCACGCTAGACACGTTCCCTCTCCAGACTCAGCAGCAGCTATCTTCAGGAGATCAGAGCGCTGTCTTGGAAAGCCGCGCCCGGACCTTCCTATGCGATAAGTCGCCAGGCGCTGACAGCAGGGATTGTTTGAAGCTACTGTTGGTAGGAGGCCATCTTCATTCCTCTCACTCTTTATCTCTCTCCTTTTCTTTTCCCTCTTTCTCTTGCTCTTTTCCTCTCTATCCCTCTCTTTACAGGGAGCTTCAAAGCCTGAGCTCAAGGTCGAGTGAGGGATAAAAGCCCTCTCCCCTCTCCCCCCTTCCCCCATTCCCCTCTCTCTCTCTCTCTCTCTCTCTCTCTCTCTCTCTCTCTCTCTCTCTCTCTCTCTCTCTCCCCACAGCACAGGTGTGGCAGTCATTGTCTACAGATAAGCAGGTTTGCCGTCTCGTCTTCCCGCCAAGTTTGGATCTTCCCCCAGGATCATCAACATCGCCCAGACGTTCAGCCCTCTTCTCCTCTGTCTGCGTTTGCTGTTGCTGTTCCCTTTGTTATCATTGTTTTACTTTGCTGGCGAAATGGCGAGCCAACAAGGATATCCTGTGAAAGATGCTCACGAAACCCTGCTAAAAAAAGATAATCTTGAAGCTGTTCTTAGCTCAATGTTTTCTTTATGTTTCCAGCTGATATAAGAAACAAATGCTGTTATTTGGAGGAGAAAACGAGGAATCCGACGGAGGAGGAGGAGAAGACGGCAGCAGCGGGAGGGTCGGAGGAGGAGGAGGAGGAGGAGGAGGAGGAGGAGGAGGAGGAGGAGGAGGAGGAGGAGGAGGAGGAGGAGGAGGAGGAGGAGGAGGAGGAGGAGGAGGAGGAGGAGGAGGAGGAGGAGGAGAGATTTCCAACAATTACAATGGAAACGTCAGAGGCAAGCAGCAGAAGAAAAAAGACGAAGACGAAGAAGACGAAGACAAAGACGAAGAAGAAGACGACGACGACGACGACGACGATGAAGAATAAGAAGAAAAATAATAAGAAGAAGAAGAAGAAGAAGAAGAAGAAGAAGAAGAAGAAGAAGAAGAAGAAGAAGAAGAAGAAGAAGAAGAAGAAGAAGAAGAAGAAGAAGAAGAAAAAGAAGAAACAATGTCTCTGACGACGGCAACAATACAGATATTACGACGATAGTGACTTCGAAGAATGTACTACTAAACAGAAAGGGTTGAAACAAGGCCAAAACCCAAAATACCCCAGTCGAGATTGAAACTGTCTACTTTTGACAAAGCTGACGACTTTGACAATGGTTTTAATATGAGTGTATACGTCATCATAACGATAACATTTCTCGAGCTTTCACCCTCATGACTTGAACATCCATTCCCGTGCACCTCCATGCACCTGACAAGGCATGGAAATAAATCCCAGGCACGTCACATCTCCATCCATGCCTTCATCACGCCCAGCCTGCATGTGGACCAAGGCAGGTCCTGTCCGACTCGGCCTGACCCTCTGGCCACCAGACGGTCAGAACGGAACTTCAAAGGCTTCCCTGCAGTAGCCGCTACCCTGCCAGACCGGGACAAGATAAGTGGATCTGCGGCCTACACCTCCCGGGAGGAAATCCATCCCCGGGGTTGGGGAATGTCGGACAGACACCTACGGGGGCACGGGGTTGGGGGTGGGGGTGGGGGTGGGAGGAAGTAGGGGAGCAAAACGGGAAAAGCTGCATCAGCATTTTGGTGGGCGCCCCAGACATGGCCTCGTCCAGCTTCTCGAACATCGTAATTCGAATCCGATGGCTGGTAGGCATGCTGCTCTTTTGGGCAGGGATGACCTGTCATGGAGTGGTCGTACAGCTCGAGCAGCCATGTTTATCCACGACTGAATGGTCCAGACAACGCATTTGTCATTTCTGCTTCGAAGTAGCAAACACTCTGTTGAGTTCTAAAAGTTTCCTGTCGATACATTTCCTGCAATAATCAACTGCCCAAGAAGATGAAAGGAAAATGGGCTCTGTGTATCTTTTAAATGTGTACTTACAGAAGGCAAGGATTCTTCATATACGTCTTCTATGGGATGAAAAGATTATCGCGGAAACCACGATGAAGAATGAAAACTGAAATACATCACTTTTGCTTCTATGTATGTCCACAAAACCGCTGAGTATGCTCTGCATCGAAGGTACCGCCAGACGTGTCTCACTAGACTTTGATCGTTCCTGCAGTCAGAGGAGGCGATCGACCTCTCCTTTGACAGAAACCCAAAAATACTAACCCGAGGATCCAGTTAATCTTGTGGTCTGGGCAATAAAAGCTGGTATAACTGATTCACGCCAGGCGTAATCACGTAATGGTTATGTTGGTGTTCATGTAGGTGTGGGGTAGGGGGAAGGGGATGGAAGGTGAAGTGAGGGGTTGTTACGGGTGGAGGGTGGGTGGGTGAGAGCGCTACAGCAAAGAACAATGACCTGTTGACGCCTTGCGATCAGAAAATCGACCCTCTTCCTTTTACCCAGGCATCAGCCCATGGTTATTTTGAGTTTCGCGGAAAGTTACGGACTCAGATTTCTCCTATTCTAGTCACGGCTCTTCCTCCTTTTCTATCAGTGGCTACCAGCAAATCCTTGACCCTGAGACAAGGTAGGACGGCAGACAGCCACCACCAGGCAAGAGGAAGGCCACAATTTTGTAAGCGGTGTCGCTGGCCTCCTTCTGAGTTCTCTCGCTGTCTCGCATTCTCTCACGAGAACTCGGCTCCGGCACGCGTCGCAGCTTTGTTGTGCAAGCAGCAGGCGGTGCCGAACCAACAAGGAACGCTGTTGTGTCAACACGCACGGCGCAGGCGGCTCCGGGAACAGGTGACGGCATACTTGGACCTCGACTTCCGGTGTCCCACGGGAGGCCGATTCAAAAGCCAGCAGAGTTCTTCCTCAAAGGGGACAATCTCTCTCTGTCTCTCTCTCTCTGTCTCTATCTCTCTGTCTCTCTCTCTCTGTCTCTTTCTCTCTGTCTCTCTCTCTCTCTCTCTCTCTCTCTGTCTCTCTCTCTCTGTCTCTCTCTCTCTCTCTCTCTCTCTCTCTCTCTCTCTTCTCTCTCTGTAGACACGTAAACCTACACAATCTTTTTCAGTTCCCACATCTTATTACACATCAATTACGCATCAAAATTGTGGGATAACTGTAGTGAAGCTAATTTGAAGATGATTAATACACTATACAGAAGAGCCTCTAAGCATATGATCCCAAATAAATCTATCAGCAATGAAAAGAAAATGGAAATGCATTATATTCTGCCCCTCTATAAGCATCTGCAGCTGAATAAGTGTGTGCTGTGAAATAGGTAAAAGATGGCCGAGCACCAGATTATCTAACCAAACTATTTGAGCAGTCATCGTTCAGAGGACATAACAAATTTCTCCTGCCTCAGCCTCGCATCAATTTGTTCAAATCGATTTATCTTACTCGGGGGAGGCTCTGTGGAATTCACTGCCTGATGACATAAAATGTATAAAGTCTTTGCCTATGTTCAAAGACAAAATTCGCACTATTCTCAGGCATCATCCTACAACATAGCATTCCATGCTCTCATCTGACATCTAGATGGCTAAATGCGTACGTGTCCTTTGTCCATTCTTCACACATGATTGCTTCAGGCCACCCATGGCTGAGCTATGAAGGTGGGTGATTGGGGGGAAATTAGGGAGGAAGGTACATCAGAGAGGCTTCGGCCTACATGTGTGGTGATCTTGTCTCTCTTCTCATCTTATGCTCTGTCTTTCTTCTGTCTCTTATCTCTCATCTCGATTCTCTCTTCTCATCTCGTCTCTCTCTATGTATATATATATATATATTTAGTATATATTCACACACACATTTCTCGAATCCTCCCCCTCTCATTCCCCCACACTTCCTTCTCTCTCTCTCCTCTCTCTCTCTCTCTCTCTCTCTCTTCATTGTGCTGTCATGTGATGCTCGTGTGTGTCGTCTCATGTGGTGCTGTCAGTGGGGCGGGGGGGGGCGGGGGGTCGCCGCACGTGCGTCATTCTCGTTCCTCGCCCCACTTCGCATTCTGAACGTCGTCTCTATTGTAGATGTAACCCGAATCACGCGCACCGTTAAGGTGCATGGAGTACAGTACCGCCGAGCAAGACGTTTGTCACAAAACGCAGATACATTATTGCAGCCGGATCTTAGCTAAACAAAGTGCCGAATGTCACAATTGGGGCGAAACGTCCAGCACCCGTGTGTGTGTGTGTGTGTGTGTATGTGTGAGTGTTTGTGTGTGTGTATTGCTCTCGCAGTGTGAAGCGATGTGTAAGGGTGACATGAAACTTCTGTGATCCCATTGAGTCCAGTTCTCAATGTAAGCGTGAGTGGCAAAGGTGAGTGTGACACTGAGCTGTTTAGGTCCAGCATCGTGCCCTTTTGCTGTTCAAGGAGGACTGCATGCCAGACACGACGCACAGTCCTTTGCTTCTCTCAAGCTCTATAATTATGTGCATTGGGTGTTGATAGCAAACGCACTCACTTTGCGACAGAAACCATTGAAATAGTTGTCGCGCTTGATGCTATTGTCGTCTGAGGTGTCTGCATCTTTAATGTTATGCCAGAGAGAACCTTTTGAAGATATTTGGCTAAGCTAACATATGTCTTCATGCAGAATTCCAGGGTTTGAGTTTTACAGCAACTTTTAAGATTTAGTTATGAACATTATACGGAGCATTTCATCATCTTTGTCCTATATCATCTGAACGGGCAAGACTTTTCATTCACTATCGTCAAAGTAGAGCTGAGCCAGACAGATGCACTCTTTGACCTGTGTGTTTTAACGAGGACAAAGTATTAAGGGGTCTTTAGGCTACCTTGAAAAATTATGATTTTCTCATAATTATGAGTTTTGAGAGGACCCCCAGTTTTAGACGCCACAAAGTCTCAGCTATGCATGGATGTAAACAATAAACTTGTCAAAGTGGCGGAAAATGATGAAAATTGTCATTTATTATGCATGGTATAAACATTTCTTGTGCTGTCAAATCAGCTGATGACCTAATTAATATTCAGTAACTCATAACTTCCCTATTTTTCATCATAGAAACATAATTCTTTCACCAAATTGCTCCATTTTCATCACAGTTTTATGTTTGAAACGATCCCTATAGTTTTCTATGGATGAATTTCATTGGATGATCAGAGTATTATAATGAGCTGAAGGGTCTTATAAGCCAATCAGCGCACAGTTAACAGTGACATTTGGCTGGTGTCAACTTCCGCTTTTCGCGCGCTGTGTGAACGCTGCAACTGCCGAGTCTATTTGAACGCAGAGTGCAAGATGACGATTAAGAGGAAGTTTGCGAGTGTGCTGAGAAGAAAGAGGCGATTCATGGGGAATCAGTTCGTAGGGAAAGACTGTGGTGGTGAGAGGAAGTTATCCGAGATGGGGTGAGGCGGAGTCCAAGCTGGAGCAGGCTTGCCAAGTATCGGTGGCGAGTCTGCGCAGGGTAGTGACACTGACGCTACTGACAGGGCTGGGCATAGTGACAACAATATTGCCGAGGCAAATAGCAACAATAAAGTTTGCGAGAGTGCATCTGCTCAGAAACTTGCCTCTTGTGAAGATGCAGCAACCTCATTGTGTGATCGTGAGTATGGCTATGCATTCGTAGACTTGGACGTGTTGTTTTCGTCCGTGAAGGAGTTGTTGTCATGTACAGAATGCCAGGGGAGGGAGTTGACTGTGGAGGAGAGGCTTCCAAGTCAGGGCTTCGCAAGGGAGTTTATTGTGAAGTGTCAAGCGTGTGATGCCATCCAGATGATCTCAACATCAAAGAAGGCAAAGCACAGTCATGATGTAAACAAGAGAGCGATCTATGCTTTCAGACAGATTGGGTGTGGACTGAGAAAGATAAAAACTTTCTCAGCATTTATGAACATGCCAAAGGCTATGACCAATGCAGCATACAGGAATCAAGTGAATGCTCTGAAAGTATCAGCTTCTGCACTTTGTCAGCGTAGTATGGCTGAAGCTGCCAAAGAAATTCATTTGTCTGCTGACACTGAGCAACATGTTGTGGAGACTGCAGTGTCTGTGGATGGTACATGGCAGCGGAGGGGACACTCCTCCCTAAATGGTGTGGTTTCTGCCATCCACATGCCAGAAGAGACAAATGCTGCAGGGAAAGTTCTTGACTTTGCAGTTCTGACAGTAAAGAAAGAGTAGAGGTGTCTAGAAGGCAAGCAGCAGCCTCAGGGAAGCAAAGACGGAAAGTCCTACATGCACGAAGAAAGGGAAAAGAGGATTGGTACAGGGGAAAAGAGGGGGGTGATCACTACCAAAAGGGTGCATTTCATTGTGCATGAGGTGTACAGCAAAGTGCTGGTGTGTGGGACTCCAGAAAACTTGAAAATTGCCATGTAGCCCCATATCAGAAGGTGGGACTGGTAACTATTTCCTTTATTTGCGTTTTTCTCAAAACTATGTTTTTTAAACCTTGTGTCAACTGCCCTGACTACATATTTACATATAGCAAGTAGAAACTTTCCACACTTGCTATTTTCAGTTTGTATTATGCAACTAACCAGTCTCAAAGTGATCTGGTGATGCATAGATTAGTTTTTTGATGGTTTTTGTGTTCTAATTACGGCGGGAAAACAGTAATAAAAGCACAAAAATATAGTGAACTTCTTATTTATCAAACAACTTAGAATTTTAGGTTGATTGCATATGCTTTTGCAGTCCAAATGAAATGGTGCAAATTTCATTGTTCAGTGTTGGATAGAATTAGAGATATCATTGTTACAAGTTGGGTTGTTTTCACTGGCGTCCATCTTGTTTTTTCTGTAACCATGGCAACCAGAAAACATCTGTTTGTATTTTTTTCTTGGCTAATGTTAATATAATACTATCATATAAAAAGATGTGAAATATATG
>JAWQFJ010023770.1:15000-30130 GCA_034096865.1 Theodoxus fluviatilis | reverse complement strand
CTACTGAGATGTCCGTACTGGGGAAAGCTACTCACGTGGGTGTGCCAAGTCCTGCTTGTCTACTGAGATGTCCGTACTGGGGAAAGCTACTCACGATGTCTACTGAGATGTCCGTACTGGGGAAAGCTACTCACGACCCTGGCAGGTTTCTGGGGCTCCGTGGCCGAGTGGTCAGCGCGCTTGACCCGCAGTCGCTTGCGGCCAGAGGTTGCGACGTTCGAAGCTGCGCGTATTGCAGAGTGTCATCCTTGAGCAAGGTGCTTCCCTCGCATTGCTTCTTCACACCCAGGAGTAAAACCGGGGACCTGGGAGCGCAGCAATGAACCAACGTATGCGGCTCTGAGCCACCATCGGGTGGCAGTTCTCCAGGGAATGGAACAGGTCATGGTACGTGATTAGGTACATCTACTCTGTCGCTGTGTGTGTTGTCTGTCACTGTGTGTGTTGTCTGTCACTGTGTGTGTTGTCTGTCACTGTGTGTGTTGTCTGTCACTGTGTGTGTTGTCTGTCACTGTGTGCGTTGTCTGTCACTCTGTGTGTTGTATGTCGCTGTGTGTGTTGTCTGTCACTGTGTGTGTTGTCTGTCACTGTGTGCGTTGTCTGTCACTCTGTGTGTTGTATGTCGCTGTGTGTGTTGTTTGGCACTGTGTGTGTTGTCTGTCACTGTGTGTGTTGTCAGTCACTGTGTGTGTTGTCTGTCACTCTGTGTGTTGTTTGTCACTGTGTGTGTTGTCTGTCACTGTGTGTGTTTGTCGCTGTGTGTGTTGTCTGTCACTCTGTGTGTTGTCTGTCACTGTGTGTGTTGTTTGTCGCTGTGTGTGTTGTCTGTCACCGTGTGTGTTGCCTGTCGCTGTGTGTGTTGTCTGTCACTTTGTGTGTTGTCTGTCACTGTGTGTGTTGTCTGTCACTGTGTGTGTTGTCTGTCACTGTGTGTGTTGTCTGTCACTGTGTGTGTTGTCTGTCACTGTGTGCGTTGTCTGTCACTGTGTGTGTTGTCTGTCGCTGTGTGTGTTGTCTGTCACTGTGTGTGTTGTCTGTCACTGTGTGTGTTGTCTGTCACTGTGTGTGTTGTCTGTCACTCTGTGTGTTGTATGTCGCTGTGTGCGTTGTCTGTCACTGTATGTGTTGTCTGTCACTGTGTGTGTTGTCTGGCACAGTGTGCGTTGTCTGTCACTGTGTGTGTTGTCTGTCACTGTGTGTGTTGTCTGTCACTGTGTGTGTTGTCTGTCACTCTGTGTGTTGTATGTCGCTGTGTGCGTTGTCTGTCACTGTATGTGTTGTCTGTCACTGTGTGTGTTGTCTGGCACTGTGTGCGTTGTCTGTCACTGTGTGTGTTGTCTGTTACTGTGTGTGTTGTCTGTTACTGTGTGTGTTGTTTGTCACTGTGTGTGTTGTCTGTCACTGTGTGTGTTGTCTGTCACTGTGTGTGTTGTCTGTCACTCTGTGTGTGTTGTCTGTCAATGTGTGTGTTGTCTGTCACTGTGCGTGTTGTCTCTCACTGTGTGTGTTGTCTGTCACTCTGTGTGTGTTGTCTGTCAATGTGTGTGTTGTCTGTCACTGTGTGTGTTGTCTGTCACTGTGTGTGTTGTCTGTCACTCTGTGTGTGTTGTCTGTCAATGTGTGTGTTGTCTGTCACTGTGCGTGTTGTCTCTCACTGTGTGTGTTGTCTGTCGCTGTGTGTGTTGTCTGTCACTGTGTGTGTTGTCTGTCACTCTGTGTGTGTTGTCTGTCGCTGTGTGTGTTGTCTGTCACTGTGTGTGTTGTCTGTCACTCTGTGTGTGTTGTCTGTCGCTGTGTGTATTGTCTGTCACTGTGCGTGTTGTCTGTCACTGTGCGTGTTGTCTGTCACTGTGCGTGTTGTCTGTCACTGTGTGTGTTGTCTGTCACTATGTGTGTTGTCTGTCACTGTGCGTGTTGTCTGTCACTGTGTGTGTTGTCTGTCGCTGTGTGTGTTGTCTGTCACTGTGTGTGTTGTCTGTCAACATGTGTGTTGTCTGTCATTGTGCGTGTTGTCTGTCACTATGTGTGTTGTCTGTCACGGTGTGTGTTGTCTGTCACTGTGTGTGTTGTCTGTCACTGTGTGTGTTGTCTGTCACTGTGTGTGTTGTCTGTCACTGTGTGTGTTGTCTGTCACTGTGTGTGTTGTCTGTCACTATGTGTGTTGTCTGTCACTGTGTGTGTTGTCTGTCACGGTGTGTGTTGTCTGTCACTGTGTGTGTTGTCTGTCACTGTGTGTGTGTGTTGTCTGTCACTGTGTGTGTTGTCTGTCTGTTACTGTGTGTGTTGTCTGTCACTGTGTGTGTTGTCTGTCACCCTGTGTGTTGTCTGTCACTGTGTGTGTTGTCTGTCGCTGTGTGTGTTGTCTGTCACTGTGTGTGTTGTCTGTCACTGTGTGTGTTGTCTGTCGCTGTGTGTGTTGTCTGTCACTGTGTGTGTTGTCTGTCACTGTGTGTGTTGTCTGTCACTGTGTGTGTTGTCTGTCACTGTGTGTGTTGTCTGTCACTCTGTGTGTTGTCTGTCGCTGTGTGTGTTGTCTGTCACTGTGTGTGTTGTCTGTCACTGTGTGTTGTCTGTTACTGTGTGTTGTCTCTCACTGTGTGTGTTGTCTGTTACTCTGTGTGGTTTATGTCACTGTGTGTGTTTTCTGTCACTGTGTGTGTTGTCTGTCACTGTGTGTGTTGTCTGTCACTGTGTGTGTTGTCTGTCACTGTGTGTGTTGTCTGTCACTGTGTGTGTTGTCTGTCACTGTGTGTGTTGTCTGTCACTGTGTGTGTTGTCTGTCACTGTGTGTGTTGTCTGTCACTGTGTGTGTTGTCTGTCACTGTGTGTGTTGTCTGTCACTGTGTGTGTTGTCTGTCACTGTGTGTGTTGTCTGTCACTGTGTGTGTTGTCTGTCACTGTGTGTGTTGTCTGTCACTGTGTGTGTTGTCTGTCACTGTGTGTGTTGTCTGTCACTGTGTGTGTTGTCTGTCACTGTGTGTGTTGTCTGTCACTGTGTGTGTTGTCTGTCACTGTGTGTGTTGTCTGTCACTGTGTGTGTTGTCTGTCACTGTGTGTGTTGTCTGTCACTGTGTGTGTTGTCTGTCACTGTGTGTGTTGTCTGTCACTGTGTGTGTTGTCTGTCACTGTGTGTTGTCTGTCACTGTGTGTGTTGTCTGTCACTGTGTGTTGTCTGTCACTGTGTGTGTTGTCTGTCACTGTGTGTGTTGTCTGTCACTGTGTGTGTTGTCTGTCACTGTGTGTGTTGTCTGTCACTGTGTGTGTTGTCTGTCACTGTGTGTGTTGTCTGTCACTGTGTGTGTTGTCTGTCACTGTGTGTGTTGTCTGTCACTGTGTGTGTTGTCTGTCACTGTGTGTGTTGTCTGTCACTGTGTGTGTTGTCTGTCACTGTGTGCGTTGTCTGTCACTGTGTGTGTTGTCTGGCACTGTGTGTGTGTCTGTCAATGTGTCTGTTGTCTGTCACTGTGTTTGTTGTCTGTCACTGTGTGTGTTGTCTGTCACTGTGTGTGTTGTCTGTCACTGTGTGTGTTGTCTGTCACTGTGTGTGTTGTCTGTCACTGTGTGTGTTGTCTGTCACTGTGTGTGTTGTCTGTCACTGTGTGTGTTGTCTGTCACTGTGTGTGTTGTCTGTCACTGTGTGCGTTGTCTCTCACTATGTGTGTTGTCTGTCACTGTGTGTTGTCTGTCACTGTGTATGTTGTCTGTCACTGTGTGTGTTGTCTGTCGCTGTGTGTGTTGTCTGTCACTGTGTGTGTTGTCTGTCACTGTGTGTGTTGTCTGTCACTGTGTGTGTTGTCTGTCACTGTGTGTGTTGTCTGTCACTGTGTGTGTTGTCTGTCACTGTGTGTGTTGTCTGTCACTGTGTGTGTTGTCTGTCACTGTGTGTGTTGTCTGTCACTGTGTGTGTTGTCTGTCACTGTGTGTGTTGTCTGTCGCTGTGTGTGTTGTCTGTCACTGTGTGTGTTGTCTGTCACTGTGTGTGTTGTCTGTCACTGTGTGTGTTGTCTGTCACTGTGTGTGTTGTCTGTCACTGTGTGTGTTGTCTGTCACGTGTGTTGTCTGTCACTGTGTGTGTTGTCTGTCACTGTGTGTGTTGTCTGTCACTGTGTGTGTTGTCTGTCACTGTGTGTGTTGTCTGTCACTGTGTGTGTTGTCTGTCACTGTGTGTGTTGTCTGTCACTGTGTGTGTTGTCTGTCACTGTGTGTGTTGTCTGTCGATGTGTTTGTTGTCTGTCACTGTGTGTGTTGTCTGTCACTGTGTGTGTTGTCTGTCACTGTGTGTGTTGTCTGTCACTGTGTCGTTGTCTGCACTGGTGTGTGTCGTCATGTGTTGTTGTCTGTCACTGTGTTTGTTGTCTGTCACTGTGTGTGTTGTCTGTCACTGTGTGTGTTGTCTGTCTCTGTGTTCGTTATGTGTCACTGTGTTTGTTGTGTGTCTCTGTG
Source organism: Theodoxus fluviatilis (assembly GCA_034096865.1). Taxonomy (NCBI): domain Eukaryota; kingdom Metazoa; phylum Mollusca; class Gastropoda; order Cycloneritida; family Neritidae; genus Theodoxus; species Theodoxus fluviatilis. Next base: position 25,687 of record JAWQFJ010023770.1, on the reverse strand, counting down.
TTTGTTGTCTGTCTCTCTGTCTGTTGTCTGTCACTGTGTGTGTTGTCTGTCACTGTGTGCGTTGTCTGTCACTGTGTGTGTTGTTTGTCACCCTGTGTGTTATCTGTCACCCTGTGCGTTGTCTGTCACCCTGTGCGTTGTCTGTCACTGTGTGTGTTGTCTGTCACTGTGTGTGTTGTCTGTCACTGTGTGTGTTGTCTGTCACTGTGTGTGTTGTCTGTCACTGTGTGTGTTGTCTGTCACTGTGTGTGTTGTCTGTCACTGTGTGTGTTGTCTGTCACTGTGTGTGTTGTCTGTCACTGTGTGTGTTGTCTCTCACTATGTGTGTTGTCTGTCACTGTGTGCGTTGTCTGTCACTGTGTGTGTTGTCTGTCACTGTGTGTGTTGCGAGTGTAGGATTGATCAAGGGACTCAGTGGTCAGAGGGTAAAGTGTGAAGTGGGTCAAGACCCAGGCATGCTTGATAGGACGCTACATGAACCCACACCTTTTACCGTTACAGGCTGAGGTGCCAGACTCAAACGGCTGTGACTCCTCAGTGGCCCGCTCTGTCTGCTGTGCTTTGCGTCCCTGCTACTCCAGGACCATGACGGTGCGCTCTCAGCTTTGGGTCCCTCCTACTCCAGGACCATGACGGTGCACTCTCAGCTTTGCGTCTCTGTTACTCCAGGACCATGACAGTGGACTCTCAGCTTTGCGTCCCTGTTACTCCAGGACCATGACGGTGCACTCTCAGCTTTGCGTCCCTGTTACTCCAGGACCATGACGGTGCACTCTCAGCTTTGCGTCCCTGTTACTCCAGGACCATGACGGTGCACTCTCAGCTTTGCGTCCCTGTTACTCCAGGACCATGACGGTGCACTCTCAGCTTTGCGTCCCTGTTACTCCAGGACCATGACGGTGCACTCTCAGCTTTGCGTCCCTGTTACTCCAGGACCATGACAGTGCACTCTCAGCTTTGCGTCTCTGTTACTCCAGGACCATGACAGTGGACTCTCAGCTTTGTGTCTCTGTTACTCCAGGACCATGACAGTGCACTCTCAGCTTTGCGTTCATGCTACTCCAGGACCATGACGGTGCACTCTCAGCTTTGCGCCCCTCCTACTCCAGGACCATGACGGTGCACTCTCAGCTTTGCGTCCCTGTTACTCCAGGACCATGACAGTGGACTCTCAGCTTTGCGTCCCTGTTACTCCAGGACCATGACAGTGCACTCTCAGCTTTGCGTCTCTGTTACTCCAGGACCATGACAGTGGACTCTCAGCTTTGTGTCTCTGTTACTCCAGGACCATGACGGTGGACTCTCAGCTTTGCGTCCCTGTTACTCCAGGACCATGACGGTGCACTCTCAGCTTTGCGTCCCTGTTACTCCAGGACCATGACGGTGCACTCTCAGCTTTGCGTCTCTGTTACTCCAGGACCATGACGGTGCACTCTCAGCTTTGCGTCCCTCCTACTCCAGGACCATGACGGTGCACTCTCAGCTTTGCGTTCCTGCTAGGACCACCCCGCAGTAACACACACGGGTGCATCCTAAATGCCCTTGCTTTGTACCAGCCCAGTGTTTTTCACTCACTCATATCCTGGATGTGAGCTCTCTTCCAAAAAAGTTACCAATTTTCCTGTCTGGTTGTCTTTGAAATGTAAGATAGGCCAACTGGTTCTCCATAATTGAGTGTACATTTTCAATTAATCACTGGCATGTTCCAACATCTTTATGTACTCTCTCTCTCTGTCTCTCTCTCTCTCTCTGTCTCTCTCTCTCTCTGTCTCTCTGTCTCTCTGTCTCTCTGTCTCTCTCTCTCTCTCTCTCTCTCTCTCTCTCTCTCTCTCTCTCTCTCTCTCCCTCCACGGTGTCTCTTTAGTCATATTTTTCCTTGAGTAAAAAATGTTAATTCTTGTCCAGTCTTTACCGGCCCACATGACTTTCAGATTAACCCTTTTGCTCGCAACCAAGGATCTAGCCGCGCTGTATGGGTCAGTCTTGTGCAAGCGGCAAAGGGGTCCACTTGGCCTTGACGGATTGAAGGTAAGCCTGGTGTATGATGCAAGAACAACACGAATGTTAGAAATAGCGCTCACGCACGCACACACACACACACATACACAAACACACACACATACACGCGCGCGCGCGCGCACACACGCACACACACACAAACACACACACACGCGCGCGCGCGCGCACACGCACACACACGCACACACGGCACAAAGTCTACTGCAGATGTCGTGAACTTTTCATCGCACGGCCTTGACCCTTGTTGACCTTGTGGGATCGTGGGGACAAAACCGTCCGTGCAACTTACAAAACATGTTGTCCTCAAAAAATGTGTAAAGTAAAACAAATACAATAATGACAAATGCTCTTTCATTTTCACAAAATGAGTTTATTTTCTTATTAAACAAAGGCCCAACGTACTAAAACAACATTTTCATATTTTACACTATAACATTTACGGTGTTGTTCAACACATGGGCTTGGCATAATAATAATGATGAGACAATATTATGGACAGTTTATTGTCCAAGTAGACTGCGTTTAACCATTCCCTCAATGGTGAGTTACATAACACTTCCTGGACAGTTTATGTGTCCAAGTAGACTGCGTTTAGCACTTCCCTCAATGATGAGTGACATAACACGTTTTCAGCACTTCTCTCATGGGAGAGAATCAGGGAACAAAAGGCGCTTGCGATGCATAAAATTAGTTTTCCGTCACGTGATGTTACCCTGTAGTTGAAATGAAATGAATTTAATTAAATATAATGAAAAAATGTGTGAATTCATAACCATTTAATGGAATCAATTCACTGTAGGTTTCTAAACAACCTTTCTTGGCACTTGACTAAATAATCAAGTTATCCTGGTTAGAATAAAATTCACACAAACGAAAAGAAGAATACTAAGCTCAGACCACCTTCCCGACTCTACCAAAACCCCCTTTACGTTTCAAAACAATTTCATTGTAGATATTATGAGGGTACAGGGGAGTGGGGTGGATGGTGGGTGAGGGGAGAGTGTCGGAGTAGTCAATTTAGTGCATGCATGGTGGTGGCATTTTTATCCTGCCATTTCGTTCTGTCATCTTGCAATGTCCATCCTCCCTGTCCTCTTTTCCTTCGTTTCACTCACTACGAAAACCACGAAAAGTCGTCTCTAAATTGGCGTATAATATTACTTCCTTAATTTGAAGTTTTAACATTCCCCGTCCATCCCCTCTGCAGAGAGACACAACCTGGAGGCAACACACAGCACTGCAGACAGCCACAACCTGGAGGCAACACACAGCACTGCAGACAGCCACAACCTGGAGGCTACACAGAGCACTGCAGACAGCCACAACCTGGAGGCAACACAGAGCACTGCAGACAGCCACAACCTGGAGGCAACACACAGCACTGCAGACAGCCACAACCTGGAGGCAACACACAGCACTGCAGACAGCCACAACCTGGAGGCAACACACAGCACTGCAGACAGCCACAACCTGGAGGCAACACACAGCACTGCAGACAGCCACAACCTGGAGGCAACACACAGCACTGCAGACAGCCACAACCTGGAGGCAACACACAGCACTGCAGACAGCCACAACCTGGAGGCAACACAGAGCACTGCAGACAGCCACAACCTGGAGGCAACACACAGCACTGCAGACAGCCACAACCTGGAGACAACACAGAGCACTGCAGACACCCACAACCTGGAGGCAACACACAGCACTGCGGGCGAGGGAAGACAGACTGGAGTACGGCGTGCAGACCGGGCCTTGATGGACACACACGGAAACGCGTCTCTCCTTTTCTTCCTCATCGTCCCTGTCTGTCTCTGTCCCACACAGCTGTCAGTCCAGTCTGTCTCTGTTCCACACAGCTGTCAGTCATGTTTGTCTCTGTCCCACACAGCTTTCAGTCCAGTCTGACTCTGTCCCATACAGCTGTCATTCCTGTTTGTCTCTGTCTCACACAGCTGTCAGTCCTACCTGACTCTGACCTACACAGCCTTCAGCCCTGCCTGTCCCTGCCCCACACAGCTGTCAGTCCTGTCTGTCACTGTCCCACAGACCTGTCAGCCCTGTCTGTCTCTGTCCCACAGAGCTGTCAGTCCCGTCTGTCCCTGTCCCACACAGCTGTCAGTCCTGCCTGTATCTGTCCCACACAGCTGTCAGTCCTGCCTGTATCTGTCCAACACAACAGTCAGCCCTGTCTTTCTCTGTCCCACACAGCTATCGGTCCTGCCTGTCTCTGTCCCACACAGCAATCAGTCCTGCCTGTCTCTGTCCCACACAGCTATCAGCCCTGCCTGTTTCTGTCCAACACAGCTGTCAGTCTTGTTTGTCTTTGTCCCACACCGGTGTCAGTCATGTCTGTATCTGTCCCATATAGCTGTCAGCCCTGTCTGTCTATGTCCAACACAACTGTCAGTCTTGCCTGTCTCTGTCCCACACAGTTGTCAGCCCTATCTGTTCCTGTCTCACACAGTTGTCAGTCCTGCCTGTTTCTGTCCCACACAGTTGTCAGCTCTGTCTGTTTCTGTCCCACACAGCTGTCAGTGCTGCCTGCCTCTGTCCCACACAGCTGTCAGTTCTGTCTGTTTCTGTCCCCCACAGTTGTCAGCCCTATCTGTCCCTGTCTCACACAGCTACCAGTTCTGTATCTGTCCCACACTGCTGTCAGTGCTGTCTGTCTTTGTCCCACACAACAGTCAGTCATGTCTGTCTCTGTCCCACACAGCTGTCAGTGCTGTCTGTCTCTGTCCCATACAGCTGTCAGTCATGTCTGTCTCTGTCCCACACAGCTGTCAGTCCTGCATGTATCTGTCCCACACAGCTGTCAGTCCTGTCTGTCTCTTTCCCACACTGCTGTCAGTTCTGCCTGTCTCTGTCCCACACAGCTGTCAGTCCTGCCTGTCTCTGTCCCACACAGCTGTCAGTCCTGCCTGTCTCTGTCCCACACAGCTGTCAGTCCTGTCTGTCCCTGTCCCACACAAATGTCAGCCATATCTGTCTCTTTCTCACACAGCTGTCAGTCCTGCCTGTCTCTGTCCCACACAGCTGTCAGTCCTGTCTGTCCCTGCCCCACACAAATGTCAGCCATATCTGTCTCTGTCCCACACAGCTGTCAGTCCTGCCTGTCTCTGTCCCACACAGCTGTCAGTCCTGCCTGTCTCTGTCCCACACAGCTGTCAGTCCTGCCTGTCTCTGTCCCACACTGCTGTCAGTGCTGTCTGTCTCTGTCCCACACAGCTGTCAGTCCTGTCTGTGTCTGTCCCACACAGCTGTCAGTCCTGCCTGTGTCTGTCCCACACAGCTGTCAGTCCTGCCTGTGTCCCACACAGCTGTCAGTCCTGTCTGTGTCTGTCCCACACAGCTGTCAGTTCTGCCTGTGTCTGTCCCACACAGCTGTCAGTCCTGCCTGGTCCTTTCATCCCACTCCAGCAGTCTGTGTGTCCTCCCCGCTCCACGTCGCCATAGCAACGAGAAGCTTTCTTTACTTGTGACGTTCCTTACAAAACCAATTTTCATCATGCCTTGTTTTAAATAATACACGAGAAAAAAGCCATTCGTGAAAGTCGAAAAACAGGTTCGTACGATAATGCACAAGTTCAGTATCGACTCTCTTGTTTGTGTATTACAAGTGTTAGCTACTGGGGAGAGATCGTCACCATTGCATTTTAGAGTCAGATTATGCATGTTGGGGGTTCGCATAAACATTTAATCTCACAAAAAGACATGCACTTGGTCATCAGGCGAAAACGTTGCAACATGCACTTTATAACACCTCAGTGACACTTTTACAATATTTGCCATCTGACAAAAACATACAGCGCTGCTCGCTAATCAAGACATGACACAACACCGGGCATGTCTATGTAAAACCATCCTACACTGCTTCCATGCCTATGTAAAACCATCCTACACTGCTTCCATGCTTTAAAAACCTCCATCTGCTTCAAACTAGATCGCCATTAGAGTGCCAACTCGTTTCCGTAATCCGAGAGTGTCACTTCCTCATATCATACCGCAGTCCAGTAAACAAGCTTTAAGAATGACAGAGGAATAAACAACACTTTCATAACATGCAATACATCTTGTCAACACACATGATCAGATTCGAACATATAGCACAAAGAAGTGAAGTCACACAGGGAAACTGACAAGGAGATGGGTACAAGGGAAATATCTCGGTAGAGGGCAGCATGACTACACCACCCGGGCCTGCATGGAGGAAGGACAGAAGGACAAGGAGGGGCAGACAAGACCATGGACAGGCATCAGTGTGTATGACGTCAGTAGAGGTGACGTCATGCAGGACTGGAACGAGAGACAGACGCTTGGCACAGACACTGACAGTGACGTCATCGCCATGCCACAAAGAGGAAGACAAACAAGCCCTGATAGAACACAGGAGATGGAGAGATGGCGGTGGAGTGTGTGACAGACAAACAAACCCTGATATAACAACACAAGGGAGATGGGGGGATGGCGGTGGAGTGTGAGACAGGCAAAGACGGTGAAGTGTTTGACAGACAAACAAACCCTGATGTAACACAGGGGATAGGGGATGGCGGTGGAGTGTGTGACAGACAAACAAGCCCTGATGGAACACAGGGGATGATGAAATGGCGGTGAAGTGTGTGACAGACAAACAAGTCCTGATGGAACACAGGGGATGATGGGATGGCGGTGAAGTGTGTGACAGACAAACAAGTCCTGATGGAACACAGGGGATGGGGGGATGGCGGTGAAGTGTGTGACAGACAAACAAGTCCTGATGGAACACAGGAGATGGGGGGATGGCGGTGGAGTGTGTGACAGACAAACAAGTTCTGATGGAACACAGGGGATGGGGGGATGGCGGTGGAATGTGCGAGAGAGGCGAAAGTGCTCAGGTAATGAGAGGCTGCGATGTGATATGGGGTATATATTCATTAACATTATCAACGATAAGAAAAATCATTGAATGTAGAGTATCGAGAAAGATAATCGTAGTGACACGAGAATCTTAAATGTAAACATAATATTACATAAAATAAACAACATGGAGACATCTCAGGAAGGATAACCTGTAGCGCCTATCTCGCTGTATTAATCAATAGCAACAATTATTACATATTAAAATATATGACATTTATGCTATAAACAGATTCCTGTATGCATAACAGGAAATAACAAACAACCCCACCCATACATTAAGGTGCAGAATGTGAAACTACGCATGTATAAACACGGTGTGTTTTATAAAAAAAACGTTTGTACTTTGCAAATCACAATCCATCAGTAGCACATTCAGGTCAACACCGGAATACTTTCCAATAAAAAGGCTGACATATTCAAGTGGTCGTTTGGATTTTACCTGAACTTATAACACATCAATGACATGGAAAAAATACAACAACAACAACAACAACGATGAAACAGTGCATATCCATGGTTAGAGGAACATCAGTCAACGGTGCATCAGTGATTGAACGACAACATTATTTTTGACGGTGTTGCAAAACTTACTAGTCTTTTTTTTCAACACCTTTAGTCCAGACTCTCAAAAACCGTTGATACAAAGTTTATGCTGCACAATTTACGTCCAATGTTCCACATTTTGCTTCCCTCAAACCTGCAAAGCCAGGTGGGGCAAGGTAACTCTCTCCACCCAGGAGAGGTCCAGACAGTGGCCAGGGTGGGGCAAGGTAACTCTCTCCACCCAGGAGAGGTCCAGACAGTGGCCAGGTGGGGCAAGGTAACTCTCTCCACCCAGGAGAGGTCCAGACAGTGGCCAGGGTGGGGCAAGGTAACTCTCTCCACCCAGGAGAGGTCCAGACAGTGGCGGGGTGTCTCTCCTTTCTCACAGCGCACCTTTGCTATAGATGCTGGCATCTTATGCACACAGCGTCAGCCAGTAACAATTTATCCACCGGCAAAGGAACTATTCAATGGTTGCAATGGTTTTTGTTATTAACCGAAAACATCGATACAACAGCAGCATATCTGATTTGACAAATAGAATGAGGCACCTGATTACAAACACGAAGGCGAGAACACATCAAGCAAAAAACATTTGATTTCGTTACTTACAAAGAAGATTACTGAAAACTTGTGCTGTCCATGGCACAACACCTGTGTAATTTCTCTGGATCAGTGCGTAAGAAAAAAGACTTTCTTTCATGATCAAAGAGCAATAGCCATACCAGAACAAAGAGACCAAATTCTAAGAGCAATTACGTTTTTGCAGTAGAAGAGCAAAAGCACTCCATGTCACAATGGATCAACGATAGAGAAAACGGAATACCAATCCCGGTATTTTATCTGTCAGGATTAAAAAATTAAGTCTGAATGTGAAACAAAACTTATCATAATGATACTTTGCTTTTAGAATTCATGCCTCGTCCTGCCAGACAGAAAAACAGTTTTAGGAAAGAAGTTGCTGCAGATATATGAACTTTTTTGGCAAGCAACGTTGAAGCAAAACACGAACAAGGATAGAAAATAAGTTAAGATATTAGAGGACAAAATCCTCCAGCAAAAGGCCTCACTAAGTACATGTAGTCTGATGGAATTTAGTATCAGTAAAGGTGACAACATCCAACATTACATTTGAGTAGGTGTGTGTGCACGGTAGATATTTATCCATGCAAGCATCAGTAAAGATATCAACACATAACATCAATATTCAAGTGAGTAGGTTGGACTATATATAGATACATTTGCGTGAATCATTAATAAAAATATAAGCAAATAACATTTTCTATCCAAATGATAATGTGTGTGCATGAAATTATTTCGGAATGCACGTATCACACAAGTATAATAACCTCCTTTATCCAAGTGAGTAGGTGTGTGAGCATGTATATATTATTTGCATGACATTATCAGTAAACAAATCAGTAAATAACATTTAATATCCAAGTGAGTAGGTGTGCATGTAGCTATTATTGCATGCGTGTATCACTAAACAGATCAGCAAATAACATTCAATATCCAAGTGAGTAGGTGTGTGAGCATATAGCTATTATTGCATGCAAGTATCAATAAACACATCCAATATCCAAGTGAGTAGGTGAGTGTGCATGTAGATAGTATTGCATGCAAGTATCAATACACACATCAGCAAATAAACATCCAATATCCAAGTGATTAGGTGAGTGTGCATGTAGATATTATTACATGCAAGTATCACTAAACACATCAGCAAATATACATCCAATATCCAAGTGATTAGGTGAGTGTGCATGTAGATATTATTGCATGCAAGTATCACTAAACACATCAGCAACTAAACATCCAATATCCAAGTGAGTATGTGTGTGAGCATGTAGCTATTATTGCATGCGTGTATCACTAAACAGATCAGCAAATAACATTCATTATCCAAGTGAGTAGGTGTGTGAGCATGTAGATATTATTACATGCAAGTATCACTAAACACATCAGCAAATATACATCCAATATCCAAGTGAGTAGGTGAGTGTGCATGTAGATATTATTGCATGCAAGTATCATTAAACACATCAGCAAATAAACATCCAATATCCAAGTGAGTAGGTGAGTGTGCATGTAGATATTATTACATGCAAGTATCACTAAACACATCAGCAAATATACATCCAATATCCAAGTGAGTAGGTGTGTGTGCGTGTAGTTGCAGTCAATATATCAGTGTACTACTCCTAAAATTCCATTGAATGAATATGCATGGAATTGAAAAACGGCCACAAGCTTGTAAGTGCTCCAAAGGACTTGTCCAAACAATTACATACACGTCTGCATGTAGTTTCCGTCTGTCTGTAGGCACACAACCCCAGTAGTGGTCCGTATGCTGTGAGAGCTACACAAACGTGTGCATGTAGTTTCTGTCTGTCTGTAGGCACACAACACCGGTAGTGGTCCATATGATGTGAGAGCTACACACACAACACCAGTAGTGGTCCACATGCAGTGAGAGCTACACACACAACACCAGAAGAGGTCCACATGCTGTGAGAGCTTCACACACAACACCAGTAGTGGTCCACATGCTGTGAGAGCTACACACACAACACCAGTAGTGGTCCACATGCTGTGAGAGCTACACACACAACACCAGTAGTGGTCCACATGCTGTGAGAGCTACACACACAACACCAGAAGAGGTCCACATGCTGTGAGAGCTACACACACAACACCAGTAGCGGTCCACATGCTGTGAGAGCTACACACACAACACCAGAAGAGGTCCACATGCTGTGAGAGCTACACACACAACACCAGTAGTGGTCCATATGCTGTGAGAGCTACACACACAACATTAGTAGTGGTCCATATGCTGTGAGAGCTACACACACAACACCAGTAGTGGTGCACATGCTGTGAGAGCTACACACCCAGTAGGGCAGCTGTGGAACACACACCAGTAGTGGTCCACATGCTGTGAGAGCTACACACACAACACCAGTAGTGGTCCACATGCTGTGAGAGCTACACACACAACACCAGTAGTGGTCCACATGCTGTGAGAGCTACACACACAACACCAGTAGTGGTCCACATGCTGTGAGAGCTACACACACAACACCAGTAGTGGTCCACATGCTGTGAGAGCTACACACACAACACCAGTAGTGGTCCACATGCTGTGAGAGCTACACACACAACACCAGTAGTGGTCCACATGCTGTGAGAGCTACACACACAACACCAGTAGTGGTCCACA
>JAWQFJ010023770.1:0-10000 GCA_034096865.1 Theodoxus fluviatilis | reverse complement strand
GATGTTTGTAGCCTGTACCAGCAGTTTCCACACAGCCTTTTCTTTCTCAGTGGAAAAGTCATAGTCAAACACGTCATACGCATCACAATAACAGTTAAGGGCTGTTTGACCCTTTGCATCCTGTATGTCGGCTCTGGCCCCGCTTTTGAGCAGAATCTCCATCAGGCCAAGGTTCCTACAGAGTGCAGCTTCGTGTAGAACTGTGCTGCCTTGGGAGTCCTGGAGGTTGATGTTGTTTGTAGCCTGCACCAGCAGTTTCCGCACAGCCTTTTCTTCCTTAGGAAATGGTTTTGAACAGTTTTCACCAGTAAGGCAGTGAAGGGCTGTTTGACCGTCTTCATCCACCAGGTCATCTCTTGAACCAGCAGTAAGGAGCGTGTGCAGAAGTGACCAGTCACCGCGTTCTGCAGCAAGGTGCAAGATGGTGCCGTCTGCAGAGCTCTGGTAGTTGACCAAATGCAACATCCTGTTTGACAGCAGTCTCCACGCTTCCTTGCACTCACTGTCCCATTCACCTTTCACTGGGTTCGGCTGAGCAGCTCTGGAGTCTTCATCACACACGCCAACAAGGAAGTGAAGCACTGTCTGTCCTGAGGCGTCCACCAACTCCGTCCTCGTTTTGTGCCAGTGACAGCACGCCAGGTACGCAAGCACAAGTTTCCTCCATTCTAGAGTGTGATCGTTGTTTTCTTGAACATCTCTGAACATTACTGTCAAAAATCGCTCTTTCCAGATCAATACCTCCGTTTCTGCGTCAAAGCATTTCTCGTCTATTTGTGGAAAAAGGAAGCGAAAAAAACTGGTAAGCGCAATCTGGCCACTGTCGTCTTGGAGACTGGATTTCACTCCTTTTTCGAGAAGCAGTTTTAGCAGTGGTTTGTTGCCAACTGTGGCGGCAGTATGCAATGGTGTGTGGCCCTGATGATCCTGTATGTTGACGCATGAAACAGTCAACATATTTTCCCACAGTTTCATTTCCTCTGGCCAGTGGTCTGAATCAAAAGAACGGCCAGCTAAGACGTGCAGAGCTGTCCTGCCCTGGGCATCTACTAGCTCTGTGCTCGCTCCGTGCTGCAGGAGAAGGTGCATCGTGGCGTAATCTTTATGTGTCGCCGCTACATGGAGAGCACTGTTTCCCTCGTGATCCTGCTTGTTTAAAATCTCTGATGATTTTTCCACCACCATTTGCACCACTGCAGCTGCTGCCTCATGCGATCTGGTCCATTGTTTTCTCCATGCACACACAATGTGCAGCAAGGATCGTCCCTTGGAATCCACCAGGTCTGACATGGCTTCATGTTTGATGGACTCAAGCACTCTCTGTAGAAATGATAAGTAGTTGTCCATTGAGAATGGCCACCAATCTGTAGAAAGGATGTGTGAAAAAAGTGTATCGACAAGGGATTCGCCATTTTGGTCTTTCCTGTTTAGATTTGATCTGTTCAGGAAAAGCATGATTGCTGCTTCATCATATTTTCCTTTCTAACGCCAGTCGCAATGGGGTGTTGTCCCTCGCATCCTGCATGTTGACATCTTTTGTCTGTGCAATGATGTTGGACAACAAGGCCAGCGATCTTTCATTTGCGTGTTTTCTGGTGATGTTTCTCCAGCCCTGAATGCACCAGTGCAAAGCATTTCCCTGTGTGATGAAGTCCAGGAGGCTGGGGTCGGCCCCGTGTGTCAGAAGTAAATCCGTTGCGTCTGCATGACCTTCCCTCAAAGCTACGTGCAGAGGCCTCATTCCTTCGTCGTCAGCTGTGTTGGGGTCAGCCCCATGTGTCAGGAGGATTTCAACAGCTTTAGTGAGACCTTTTGGTAGTGCTAGGTGCAGAGGTCTCATTCCTTTATCGTCAGCTGTGTTGGGGTCAGCCCCATGTGTCAGGAGGATCTCTACAGCTTTGGTGTGACCTTCCGTCATTGCTTTTAACGTGGCCGTATCTAGCATGCAAAGCTTATAGTCCGGTACACTCCATCCATCCGTCAGTGCATGGTGAAGTGGAGTAGTCCCTTTGGCGTCGGCCGTGTTGACGTCTTTTGTCTTGCTGATAACTGACTTCAGGAGTTCAGATGGCTCCACGGGGTTTTTGTTCTTGCTTTTACAAGAGCTGTGTCGACTCAGAACTTCCCAACTAGACACACACCAGTGCAACGCCGTTCTTTCCGTTTGGTCCGCTGTGTCAACTTCCGCCCTCTCATTTTGGAGCAGGAGGCTTGCCAGGGTGGCATTTCCCTTCTGCAACGCTGCAAGTAGTGGACTGCTGCCGCTGTTGTCCTTTGTGTTGATGTCACATGTCATGTCGATGAGCGTCTTCAAAATCTCTTCATGACAAATGTCCGACTGCCTTGTATCACTGCCATTGTCTTTTGTATTCTCACAGTTGCAAGCACATACGTGCAAGGGACACCTTCCAAATTTGTCAGTGATGTCGGGATTGGCTCCATAGTTCAGGAGGAGTTGGACCACGGAGAAATGCCCAGACTCAAGGGCTCTGTGCAGTGGTGTCGAGCCTTCCAGGTCTTGCGTGTTGATCCAATGAGGACGTTCTTCGGCAGGAAAGTCTTCTACGAGCCACTGGAGTATTTTGATTGATCCACAATTTGCAGTTATGTGCAAGAAACCTTCGCCTCGAAGTGTGTGCCACTGAAACCTGCAAAATGTCTGAGACAGGCACACCAGACACTGAAAAATAGTCAACTTGTCTAAAGCCAACGCATGGAACAACAACTCCTGGTACTCAGAAGGCGTAGCGGTCATACTATGAATCAGCAGTTCCATGTCGTCTTCCGATAATGACGACGAAGCAGAGGCCAGAACCGCTTTACCAGTCACTGGGGCCTCCTTCTCCATCAAGAGCTGCTTCAGTTTCCAGTGATTCTTCAGACAGGCAGACTCGACAGCCTCTTTCAGGATGAGGTCCTTGTTTGGGACGGGGAGATCTCGGAAGGTGTCTGACTCTATCAGATTCCTTGCCAGACGTGAAAAATGTCTGACAATTTCACCTACAGCTGTCTCGTGTTTCATGAGAAATTTAAGCTTTTTTACTTTGCAGCGCGCTTGATCATATACAGGGAGCGAGAACTTGATCTTTTCTTCGTGTTCTCTCAACAGGATCTGACGTGTCAGTGGTGGATCCGAGCAAGCACTCTCCAGATCTCGTCGAAACGCATCGTGTCTGAGACAAGGATGTTTCAAAGCTCTTTTCAAGTCTCCTGAGGCCAACTCCCTGGCCAGCCGTACCGTCAGCAGTGGCCACTGAATCTCCGGGACGAGGTACAGCAACTTAGCCTGGTCAGTGGTGGTAACTTCAGTGCGGATGTACTCACAAAGCTGCTGCGTTGAGCACGTTTTTACTGTGGATTCAAAGTCGAATTCACACAGGGCAATCATCAAGCAGTCCCAGACTGTCTGGTGGCAGAAAGTGAAGCTCCCAGGTGTTTGACCACGTGACAGGTAGACGTTGGCGAGGCTGGATGCCGCTTCATTCAGTTCCGGAAGAGAGACGCCGTCCGTAGGAATGAACTGTTTCATCCGTTCAAAGTTTTCGTGTAGACTCTCAGTAAATGGCGGCACAAGTGAAATGCTCCCTCCTTCCATCAAGGTGAGAATGAGGACAGCGTAGGATTTCCGGTCCTTTTTTCGCATGGTCTGGAATTGCAATCGAAGAAACTCCAATGGCTTCTTGAAAAAACTCAGTCCTTTTTCTCTGGCCTGCACATTCGTCACAAAATAGTGGCAACATTGGGGAAACCCAATATTCTGACAACTTCTGCATATCTCACGCATATCCCATGAATCGATTGTCAGATCCACGTTGTGATGTCTAAGAAAACTCTGCAAGATGGATATTAGACCTTCCTTTGTCCAAAACGTTTTGTCATTCAGGTCCACTTTCTCTGTCAGAGTGAGCAGCGAGTGCTGGACGAGACTGTCCTTGCAGTTCTGGTAAATGTGAGTTCGAGACACCAGGATCAGCTTCACTTGTCCATCCCGAACTTTGGCCTCAAGATGACTGAATTTGTCTTCCCACCCTTCGTATTTTTGCTGGTCAAAATTCCCCTTTCCAAAAGTGTCGTCAATGAGGGCTACGTAAGTTTTGGGCTCATGTGGAGGCAAAGGGACAACTGAGCTATGGCTGGTTTGTGCATTTTGTGCAGGTGTTCCATGTGACTGAGAGGGTGTCGGTATCTGTTCTCTGTCGTGGGAAAGTTTGGCTTTCTTGCCGGGTGGAGGGCTGTCAGTGTCTTCAGCGCTGATTTTGGGAAGAGAATCTACATCGTTTCGAAAGTGATCGACTTCATTTGCTTGCTTTCTAGGTTGTGCAGAGGTGTTTTCTCCCTGGGGCGGTGGGATCCAGTTCCACTCCGAGGGATCTGTCAGGTGGACAGGGATGACGTTTTCTGTGGATGCCAGGCGAGCCATGGCCTGCAGTGCCAGGGTGGACTTACCATGACCAGGGAGGCCCAGGATGAGGCAGACGCCAGGCTTGTGGAGGCTGTCCAGGACCTTCTGGAGGGCTGGCGTCTCCACGTAGCCATGTGGGCACTGGGTGTCCATCTCCTGTCTGGTTGTGGCTGTCAACAGAAAAAGACAACAGAAATGGAGGGGTTACAGGCTTGGCTATTTATTGAAAACAACAACAACAAACAACATAAAAACCCGGACAAAACATCTGGGGGTGTTTCTAATTATGACTCATGCAAACCAGACTAAAACACATTGTTGAATGTCCACACTGAGGCTGCATAAGGAATGAGCGTGGGTCCTGCACGCAGATTTATTTATTTGTTGTTGTTTTTTTCTTTGCTTCTGCATGGCGGTAAGCAAGGGCGTATCTGTACGTGCATGTCAGTCTTGTTTTAATCACAACATTTGCTCCAGTTTATACACTGCACTTTCCTACCAATTTTGTTCCACTTTATCAGTCAACTAGTTAACAAAGTTGAACTTTGATCTATCAATATTCCATCCACTACCAAAGATCGGACAACGAATGGCCTAACACAGCCAACCAAACGTGATATGGCGAAAAACGCGCCTCATGTTTTCATCCATTCCTGAGTAAATGTAAGCAGTTCATTGTGGTTTATCCAGCAGACTACCAGAAGGTGGAAGGTTTCAGGGGTGTGCAATAAATATCACTTTTTACTGGAAGTATAAACGTCTTGGTTGGGGGGCTGCCCACTACACTGGTCAGCTGAAGACATACAAATCTAGGACGCTGGTCTGGGACTCCACGTAGGAATGCAGTTGAGGTCAGTTATGATCATACAAATGCAAATATTTCATGCTGTCTTAGTGAAACTTTGTAGCCCGGTCTTACTGCTGCCATACATATCTACTGCAATATGCTCTCTTCAAACTGCAAACATGAAGAACAAGAAGGGCAAAGCCCATACGACTCACATGCTTGACCTTGACCTTTATATGACCTTGACCTTCAGGTGACCTTCAAGGTCAAGGTCAAACAACTAAACCTACCAATGACATCATACACTAAGAAATGCTTTACACATTTTTCCTACCAAAATACATGTGACCTTGACCCAAGGTCAAGGTCATCCAAGGTCATGCAACACAAAGCTGTTAATTCAAGACATAGGAAGCACAATGGTGCTTATTGGCACTTTCTACCATGAGATATAGTCACTTTTAGTGGTTCACTACCCCATTTTGGTCACATTTCATAAGGGTCAAAGTGACCTTGACCTTGATGATATGTGACCAAATGTGTCTCATGATGAAAGTATAACATGTGCCCCACATAATTATTAAGTTTGAAACAGTTATCTTCCATAGTTCAGGGTCAAGGTCACTTCAAAATATGTATACAATCCAACTTTGAAGAGCTCCTGTGACCTTGACCTTGAAGCAAGGTCAACCAAACTGGTATCAAAAGATAGGGCTTGCTTTGACCTATATACCACTTGTAGCTAAGGTCGCTATTCTCAATAACGTGGGAGAAAATTGGGAAAATGTGAAAAATGACTGTTTTTGAGACCACATTTATGGCTCCTGTGACCTTGACCTTGAAGCAAGGTCAAGTCACTATGTATGTTTTTTGAGGCCTTGTCATCATACACCATCATGCCACATTTGGTGTTGATAGACTTAATAGTCTCCGAGAAAAATCCAACGTTTAAGTTTTTTACGGACGCCCGGACGGACGGACGGACGCCCGGACGGACGGACGGACGGACGGACGCCCGGACGGACGGACGACACGGCTCAGTACATAGACTCACTTTTGCTTCGCATGTGAGTCAAAAAACCGATCGAGTCATTGAGTCTTCAGCGTGAAGCACATACTCTAAATGAATGAATACCTTTCACATTTTTTGTGGATAGAGAACAATTTTGTATTTCACTTTGAATCACATGACTTGCAGTGATGTCAACATAAAATCGTAAAGAGTGACACTAAGTGTAAACAGAAACATTACGCTAATTTCAGCTTCATGGTAACCAATAACAGTAGTTCAAACTTTAATATCAGTGTTGAGAACTGTCTAAGTGCCCACAACATTATCATTTCCTATGAAAAAAGAATGAGTGGCGGATTTGAGCATTTATTCTTCTAATCCTTATTTATTGCATCGAGTTTCAACCCAGGAATCTCTCAATCTCTCAATCTCTCTCTCTCTCTCTGTCTCTCTCTCTCTCTCTCTCTCTCTCTCTCTCTCTCTCTCTCTCACACACACACACACACACACACACACACATACACACACACACACACGGACACGGACACTGAAACGGACACGGACACACTCGCACACAAACACAGTCATTTACACACAGTCATCCATGCATGCATGCACACACTCATGCACACTCACCCACACAAACACACTCATGCACACACACACTCATGCACACAAACACACACACACACATACACTCATGCACACACACACACACACACAAACACACACACACATGCACACACGCACACACACACACTCATGCACACACGCACACACACACGCACACACTCATGCACACAAACACACACACACACATACACACACGCACGCACACACTCATGCACACAAACACACACACATACACACACATACACACAGACACACACAAATACACACGTGCAAACACACACACACACACACACACACACACACACACACACACACAGAAACAAGTACAGATAAATTCAATAAGGAAACATTGTAAACTCACCAATTAGGTTGTTCAGTTTTTCCTTCAGTTCTGCAAAGTAAAGTCGAAAAAAGTGTTGCTGATAATTCTTGTGTGATTACGATACTTCAGATACGTTATTAAAACTAAAACATCAGAATCGGAGCAGTAGCTAGAAACTCCCTACGGAGCGAAGCAGAAGACGGTTTTCACTGCAAGAGTCCCCATCGCCGAGTGTTTCGGCCCTATAATCTTCCTTACACTCTCGGGGGGTGGGCCACACCTGGACTGACCTCCAGGTCTCCGTCTTTCTGCCCCTGTATTTGGCAGGGGCGGGGAGAAGCAATCGGAATTAAGCATTTTTGCTCAAGGATGCAACTCTGGAATCCGAGCCGTTTCGAACCCCGCACCCTCAGACTGCAGGTCCAGCGCGCTACCGCTCTTGCCACAGAGCTTCGCGGGGAACGCGCTCCCTTATTGGCAGGTCGTTTCCTTCAGTTCGAGATCGCGCCTGTCGCCCGCTCGGCCCGGGGGCCAGAGGCATGCTACGTGACGTCGCCCGCGCGACCGGCCACGGCGGGTTATTGGGTGGAGGAATGTGCCACGGTACTGACAGGTTTTCCGTTTAATTCGTGTCACATTAGCGCACACTAGGTGGACCCTATTCTCTGCTGTTTCTGCGCATCCATATCCAGACAGATGCCCTCTCTGCGGCTTCTGTCATGGCTCTTGCTGCCTGTGTGCACTGCCGGCTTGAGAGGCCGAGTTGTCTGCAGGCGCCGTGGACAGTGTGGCCTAAGAAACCCCTAGCTCCCACCTCGACCGCGAGGATGGTGGTCCAAATGCCCTGGCTTCTCAGCTGGTGGGCAAGGGGTTCGTATTTTGCTTGCTTGACTTGGTGCCACTCTTCCATCTTGTCTTCCATGGGCACTGTCAGTTCTATGAGGACCATTCTCTTGGTCTTTGCAGAGTGGAGCACAATGTCTGGTCGCTGCCCTGTCTCTCTGATCTCTGCGGGGTACCGGCTTTGCCCTTTTAGATCAGTTGCTATTGTCCAGTCTTGTGCAGCTGTAAGGACGCCGGATGTTGCCGTTTTCCTGCGCACTGCGTTTCCCAACTCTCCGGCCCTCACGAACTTCTTTTGCTGTGGGAGCCCTTTTTGCTCGGCATTAGCGTGCCCTATCGCCTCCTCCGCTGCTTGGGCCAGGTGGTGGAGAACCTTGTTGTGGCGCCAGGTGTACCGTCCAAGGCCCATGGCCACACCACACGCTGACAGGACATGGTTGAGGGTCTGTTTCAACCCACATAGCGGACAGTTGGTGTCTGATGTCTTTCCCCATCTGGCCAGATTCGCGTTGGTGGGTAGCAGATCATACGTAGCCCTAATTATGAAAGCCAGCCGCATTGGTGCCATGTGCCAGATGTCTCTCCAGGGCAGATTTCTTTGCTCTGCTGCGTCCCATGTTGTCCATTGGCCTTGCTGTGCCTGCTGCACCGCTGCAGCTGCCCTCTTGGCTTCCTCTTCTGCCCTTATTTCCTGGCTCACCATTTCGCGTTTGCCTTTGTTTCCTGCCCCTGACCAGAATGTTGATCTCTCACTGTATCCGAGGAGGAGGAGGAGGAGGAGGAGGAGGAGGAGGAGGAGGAGGAGGAGGAGGAGGAGGAGGAGGAGGAGGAGGAGGAGGAGGAGGAGGACGACGACGACGACGACGACGAAGAGAAGGACGAGGAAGAGGAGGACGACGAGGAGGAGGAGGACGAGGAGGAGGAAGGACGAGGAGGAAGAGGACGAGAAGGAGAGGACGAGCAGGAGGAAGGACGAGGAGGAAGAGGACGAGGAGGAGAAGGACGAGGAGGAGGAAGGACGAGGAGGAAGAGGACGAGGAGGAGAGGACGAGGAGGAGGAAGGACGAGGAGGAAGAGGACGAGGAGAAGGAGGACGAGGAGGAGGAGGAGGACGAGCAGGAGGACGGACGAGCAGGAGGGAGGACGAGGAGGAAGGAGGACGAGGAGGAGGGAGGACGTGTAGGACGAGTAGGATGAGGAGGACGAGGAGGACGAGGAGGACGAGGGGGCGAGTAGGTCGAGGAGGACGAGGACGACGAGGACGAGGAGGACGAGGAGGACGAGGACGAGGAGGACGAGGAGGACGAGGAGGACGAGGAGGACGAGGACGAGGACGAGGAGGACGAGGACGACGAGGACGAGGAGGACGAGGAGGACGAGGAGGACGAGGAGGACGACGAGGAGGACGAGGAGGACGAGGAGGACGAGGACGACTTTAGATGTCCCAAGAGAACTCCCACATCCAAACTCCTTCGTGCACTGCATTGGCTCCCCGTCGCTCAGAGGATAGAGTATAAGCTAGCCATTATGTGTTTCAACTTCTTCAATCAAACTGCACCACACGCACTCAAAGAAATTCTCACTGTCTACACCCCCGCTAGAAATAACCGTTCAGCTGCAGACACCAAAACGTTAAATGTCCCCGTCGCAAAAAGATAACCCAAGGACAGCGAGCTTTTTCCTACATCGGCCCTGTAACATGGAATAGCCTACCTTTCCCTGTCCGTCACTCTAATTCCATGTCCCAGTTCAAAACCTCCCTCAAGACACACCTGTTCCGGTCAGTCTTTCCTGACGAGCAGTGAAGGCGCCTCTTTTATGTTTCGTGTTTTGCCTGCTACTTAATTAATTGTATTGTATTTAATTGTTCTTTTTATTTCAATTGTATAGTATGTGAGTGTTAGAATGTTTTGTATGAGTGTAGACTTTATCATTGTACACGCCATGAGCTTGCTATTAGGGAAGGTATGTGCGTTATAAATAGTCTGTATTATTATTATT
>JAWQFJ010023768.1:27500-37875 GCA_034096865.1 Theodoxus fluviatilis | reverse complement strand
CTCACGATAGACAGAGATATCTATATTCGGGAAAATAACAAAATGAAGAAAGTGATCAAAGAAGCAAAAAGCAATTATTTCCAGGCACAGATCTGTGAAAAATCAAGAATCCAAGGGCACTGTCCCATCTGCTCTCACGCCTTCTAAACAGTCCCAATGCTCCTCCAACCATCCCAACTGCACCCACGAAAAGTCAGGCTGAAACTTTTGGGGACTTCTTTAAGAACAAAATAGACAAAATTCGGAAAATCATTTCACCTTCGTTTTCAGGAATTAAACAAGGAAAGTCTGATGACCACCATCCAGACTGAGGGAATTTGCCTTGTTTCAGCCGGAAGAAACTCGAAAAATAATCATGACGATGAAACCTACAACATACAAATTAGATTGTATTCCCACTCAAGTGCTCATTACTTGTTTGGATGTCCTTTTGCCTATAATAGGTGACGTAGTCAATCATTCCCTGAAAAGTGGTCAGTTCCCAAGTGCTTTGAAAAAGGCGATAATCAGACCCCTCCTGAAAAAATCAGGGGCCAACACAGGTGTGCTTGCCAACTATCGACCAGTGTCAAACCTGAGCTTTTTTTCAAAGATCATCGAACGAGCTGTGGCACAGCGATTGTGTCATTACCTTAACCAGAA
This sequence comes from Theodoxus fluviatilis, assembly GCA_034096865.1. NCBI lineage: Eukaryota > Metazoa > Mollusca > Gastropoda > Cycloneritida > Neritidae > Theodoxus > Theodoxus fluviatilis. The sequence goes on along the minus strand of JAWQFJ010023768.1, from coordinate 37,233 downwards.
CAGGTTACTTCCAAATTTTCAATCAGCATATAGACCCAAGCACAGTACAGAAACTGCAATGCTGAGGGTGTTGAATGATCTCTACTGCGCAGTTGATAATGGCCAGGTGGCACTCGTAGTGCTGTTGGATCTTTCTGCTGCATTTGTTATCATAAACCATGATATGATGCTTGCATGTCTGAAAGATTTGGGCTTGTCATCAATTGTTCTTACCTGGATAAAAACTACTTGTCAGTAAGGACATACAAAGTTTGCGTACATGATTCAATATCCAACGATTATCATTTATCCTGTGGCGTCCCTTAAGGCTTCATTCTCGGGCCTGTCTTTTATTCTCTATATACTACGTCCCTGAGCAGACTAATTGAGAGTCATCTCATCCCTTACCATCTCTATGCTGATAACACCATGCTCTACTTGACCAAAGATAGGTTATAATCTTTGACTTGACGGCGTCGCCCGAGAATTTCCACCAAGCGAAATCAAAACCAGAAGAATGTTCACATGACATCAAACATTGGATGAGTGACAACTATCTTAAATTAAACGAAGAGAAAACTGAAGTTATTCTTATTGATGCAGATACAAACACGAAACAGTTATCGGACAAGGACATCACCATTGCTGGAACCAAGGTACAATTTTCAGACAGTGTAAGATACCTGAGTTTACACATTGACAGGCAACTATCTCTTGATAAACACGTGGGCCATGTGATATCAGCAGCCCATTTACAGCTGCGTAGAATAGCTAGCATAAGAAATTCTCTTACAAAGTCATCCACTTCGACACTTGTTATAACTCTTGTTTCATCTCTTCTAGACTACTGCAACAGTTGTTGACAGGAGCTACTCAAAAACAACTCTACCGACTCCAGCGCCTTTAAAATATTGGCGCCAGGATTGTTGAACGCCCTCCCAGGAGGGCCCACATGACGCCAATTTTGAAAAGCCTTCATTGGCTCCCGGTGCAGAGTCGAATCAGATATAAGGTTCTCTGCATCGTCTTCAAATGTGTCACAGACAATGCTCCTGTCTATCTGCAAGAACTGCTAAAAGACTACAAGCCAGTGCGAAATTTAAGATCTTCAAGTAAAAAACTCATAGATGTTCCGAAGAAAAAAACAAAAGCTTATGGTAACAGATCATTTTCCTTCACAGGCCCAAATTATTGGAACAACATTCCAGAACGACTCAGAAAGTCATGGAGTCTAAAAGATTTTTAAAAAGGACTAAAAGCACATCTTTTTAGCCAATAACCTTTGTTTTGGTGACTATGTTGCGCATTGAGCATGCCTTGGAGGTGTGAAATCTGCGCATAACAAGAATACACATACATACATCGTCTCGCTGTCCAACAGAACTGCTGACAGGGTCGGGGTCAAGTCAGGCAGTTGAGACGTTCGTCTATAACCGGTGCTTAATTAGAGGAGGCTGATGACGCAGTGTCCAGGCACGAACTTCGAGCCCCGCACGCAGCATTTGGGTGACTGGCCGAGACTAGCAGTCCCCCGCCATTTATTGCTTCTCCAGTCTGCATGCAAAACGCTCATTTTCAGAATAACTGACACACATGCAAAGAAATCGTAACCAAACAACAGTATTAATAATAACGTCTAACGAATCGCGAAAGCGTTTGTTGCGTTCATATGAACGAATTAATTACTCTAGTTTGAAGAAGACGAAAAGGTGTTTTGAGACACAACATTCGGTCATGTAGCATTTATTTAAAAGCCTTGTGCGCGGCAATGTTTAGGTCTGGCCAACACGTGAACATATAATATTGAGCCGTGGTTATCTGTCTTGACGGACTCTCTTTCAAAGGAGACTCGAAAATGTCTGTATTAGCCAACGTGGCCGAGTTTAACGATTGCCGGTGTACCGATCCATTCAGTAACACATATATATTTGAAGAATAAAACGATTAAAACGAACTATTGATCTATTCTACATAGAGCTTAGATAATTTAATATTGCCACGCGGTTTCTTTGTATGTGCGTAAGTGATTCCTGAAATAAGCGTTTTGCTTGCGAACTCGAGAAAAACATGCCGGACATTTGCTTACAGGTGTGAAGGTAAAGAAATGCCACTTGCGGAGCCTGAAATAGATGTGATTCGACAGAATTCTGTGTCCGGACACATGGAGTGGCATTAGTATCCTGTAATTAAGCACCGCCTTCACAGTCACCGTCTCCACCCAACCCCATCCCCATTGCAACCTCTCCATACCATACGATGAACATACACAGACACACACACACACACAAGCACGCACGTATACACACACTTACACACACACACACACACACAAACACACACACACACACACACACACAAACACACACACACACACACACACACACAAGGACACAAGCATGCTCACACGTAAAACATAGGCCTACAATCACTTTCTGTCCCATAACCTGTTCCCTACCCCCATACCCTCCCCCCACCCTACCCCCACTCTCCACCCCGTACACACACACACACACACACACACACACACACATACACACACACACACACGCACACACACACACACACACACATACACACACACACACACACACACACACACACACACACACACGTACACACACACACACACATTATTTTCATTCAGCCACCCATACAAAGATCCTGCCCGGCTCCTGCTGAGTTTGCTGAGACTGTCGCATTCCTGCTGAGCGTCTTTAGACAGACAGACAGAACAGTGCAGCGGGCTGGGAGCGGCTCAGGAAGACAAGGACGAACACTCAGACCCACTCTTTTCAGAGGCGCTCTTCCCTTTCGTACCGAGCTTGACGTTGACTAAAATATTAATTGTCCATGCACAGTCTAAAACAATGGGATTGAATGTGAGCGAGAAGAGTAAGTGTTTTTTCCTTGGTGTTTCTTGGGGCTCCGTGGCCGAGTGGTCAGCGCGCTTGATTTGCAGTCGCTCACGGCTAGCGGGTGCGGCGTTCAAGCTGCGCGGATTCCAGAGTCGCATCCTTGAGCAAGGTGCTTAACTCACATTGCTTCTCCCCACCCAGGAGTAAAATGGGTACCTGTGAGGCCTGAGTTGGAAGATTGTGAGAGATAACTTTGGCGCGTTCATCCGCAGCTTGGATGCATGCTCCCCGGGGAGTTGAGACGGTGTTGGAGTGATACAAAGAATTGGCCCAATGACCAGGGGGTAAAAGTGTGTGGCTTGAGCATCCATCAATAAGAGAAAAAGTCTCAATATAAAAATGAGCACCTTTACCTTAGATGCTCGCACATCATATACCCTTGTTTTTCAAGCATAGAACAGACTAACGATTTTATGTTTTATGTAAAGTAATGTGAGCTTCTTTATATGTTTGTTGCAGTGCTTTAGAAATAAAACTAACATTATTATTATTAATATAATCGTCATCGTCATCATCATCATCATCATTATTATTATCGTCGTCGTCGTTGTCGTCATCCATCGTCATCCATCGTCATCCATCATCATCATCATTATCATCATCATCATCATTACTGAGGCGATTTAATTGGGCTGCTTTTCTCATGAGAGTAAACATTGGTCCGGGGATACCAACTCATGAATGTTGAAGGAATGATAAGTATATGGATGGAACAAGCGCAATCAATATTTTGAGTCAGCCTCAAGAGGAAGGGGAAGACTGAAAATGAAACTACGGAAGTGACCACGGCTGAAACGCGTGATGCCGTCTGACAACAGTACGCTACTGGAGGGATGAAAATGATAACATGCGAGCAATGTACCAGCCATCAGTCAGTCAGTCAGTCAGTCCAGTCAGGTCAGTCAGATCAGTCAAGTCAGTCAGTCAGTTAGTATTTTGTTTTAGAGGAATCAAGCAGGCAGGCGAGCAGGAAATATCTCGCTTCTTTTCCCTCTCTCTCTCCGCATAGACAAAATCAATGAAACGAAACCAAACTAAACCTAATCAGATCTAAACAATCCAAACATATCCAACGGATCAAACAGACTGATCAAGAAAACACCAACGTACCAAACTAACCACCAACCACAGTTTCACCCACCCACCTATCCACCTATCCCCCCATCCACCCATCCATCTATCCATCCATCCATCCATCCATCCATCCATCCACCCATCCATCCATCCACCCATCCATCCATCCAATCATCCATCCATTTATGCATTCATTTATCCATCTTGTCAATCAGTCAGTCAGTCAGCCAGCCAGCTAGCTAGCCAGCCAGCTAGCCAGGCAGCCAGCAAGTCAGTCAGTCAGCCAGCCACCTAGCTAGCCAGCCAGCTAGCCAGGCAGCCAGCAAGTCAGTCAGTCAGCCAGCAAGTCAGTCAGTCAAATCACGTGTCAGTCAGCTACCCAACAATCATTGCACCCCTCCTCTTGTTTTTGATTAATTCGACAAGAAACAGGCAAACCCCGAACCTGTTAGACTAGTACTATTTCCTCTATTTGCCCATGGAGCAAACATGCGGGCCAGTCTCTCTACTTACCGACCTATTCTCTTTTAAAATATTTAATTTCCACCATCCAGCCAATTACTCATCCAGGCTATTTCACTTTCCTGTATGCATGTATGTAGAGCAGTATCATCAGTGATCATCCCATCAAGGTCAACTTGACCTGAATGCAACAACTTAATCATTGATCACGTGTCACAAACACATCAACTAATATCCAAAAGCGATAAAATCGATCATATTTGATGTTTATCAAGCAATCGTTTGAGGGTCTTAGAAAACAAACAAATCAAAACAAACAAACAAACAAAAACCACCAAAGTTTTGCCACTGCTCGGACATAAAAGCAAACGATGAATGAGGTATTTTTCAACCTGTTTCCCTTCTTTGGCATGTCTTCGGTGGGCGCGTATTGATACCATTCGAAGATTGATGTCGGGCTAGCGGCAAGTTTAAGATAATGGTCTCCGAAGCTTTCTTACGCATGTGCAAACATAAGCAAAATGAGGCAACAAAAGTGTCTTTTCGGTATTCATTATTATGTTTTCATACATTTATCGAGGGCATGAACGTTTGGTGTCCCTGGCGACCATTCCTGCAAAGCCTTGTAGCTAAACTAGCGTGACACTATCAAATACTTATGTCAGTCAATGGCGTCAAATTGCCATGCCCGAGTTAGGACTGCTTTCGTGCTGGCGGGTCACGAGGGGTGATGGAGGGGTCGCAATCGACACACTCGATCCTACTGCAAAGCCACACACCCTGCGTGGGACAAACATAAAAAGTTGTTGACCTCAGCTAAGATGATTTCTAAATGTCAAACCACGAACATCGCAGTTAAGGATGAGCTGGGTGGTCAAACACTTTCACAGATCAGAAGTTCGTGGGCAAACACTCATTATCGATAGAATAATGTGTTCCCCTTTCACAAACTGTTCGGCAATGTTTGCAGTCCGGGCTGCCGTTGCTCGAAATTACTCTGGCACGAGTGAATGAGTCCCTGTAATTGAAGACACGCAGACTACTTTGGCTGCTAGCTTCGTGAGTTAAAATGACTAAAGAAACCCAGCAGCATTAACGAAGATCAGTGAGCGAGTTAAATAGAATATTGTCTTATAATAAACTTATCAAGTTTATTTTTCGATTTCTTTTTCACTTTCGTTATTTCAGTTATTACTTTTATTGGATTCCAGTGGTTCCGTCTTCAGTTATTTCAAGGACATCACCTTCCGCAGACCACATTGGCATTTACTGGAAATACTGCTTTGACAACAGGCGTGTTTTCTGGGATGTGGACCCCACCCCAAAAAAAAAAATTCTCCAGAAATGATGATGAAAACGAAAGACTGTTTTCCATTTGAACATGGATCCATGAGGTGATTCCCCAATGAGCAAGCTGATTCCATGTGAAGTCAGCACTCAAAGCTCACACCACTTCTAGTAAGTCATAACTGAGAGGGGCGATAAGTGGACAAAGAACATGTGGGGTAGGATTGGAACAGAGCGATGTGTGTGTGTGTGTGTGTGGTGTGTGTGTGTGTGTGTGTGTGTGTGTGTGTGTGTGTGTTTGCTTCTCGGTAATTCCCGATAACATGACTCTGGTCCTGTGAGTCTGGGTCTGGGAAACGACGAAGACGTATGCTGACTGGGCTCTAAACAGGGAAACTGTCAATACGTCATGGTGAGGTAATGCAGTCTACAAAATGGGGAAGCACAGGACGGCCTGACAGTTGTAGTGCCACACGCGGGTGCCACGATGCCGGACAAAGGAACACTGAATGAGGTGGTGGTCATGGGCGCCGGTTTGGTGAGTGTTCATGGGACGCCCCGCGTAAATTACGTATGCGTTTCGGTAGGTGCATGTGCTGCCTTCTTTTTTTTCTTTTGTGTTTTTTTTTCTCTCTCTTGTTTTCTTCACTCTCTATATTCCTCCTCGTTATTTTAATCTCTTTATTTCTTCTCCGTTGTCTTTCTCCTTTTTCTTCTTCTTTGTTATGTTTCTCTTTTTTCTCTCAGTTTTTCCTTTCTTCTGTTTCTCCTTTAAAATTTCCCCCCTCATTTTTCGTTTTGTTGTCTTCTCTAATTCATGGCCGAGTAGTTAGCGCGCTTAACCTGCTGTCGCTTGCAGCTAGTGGGTGCAGCGTTCGAATCTTCGCAGACTCCAGAGTTGCAACTTTGAACAAGGTGCTTTTCTCATGTTGCTTCTTTTTACCCAGGAATAAAATGGGTACCCGCGATGGCTGAGCTGGAAATGTTGAAAAGCTGAATTTGGTGCGTTCATCCGAAGCCAGGTTGGATGCTCCCCAGGGAGTTGAGATGGCGTTGGTGTGAAAAAATGAGTAGTCCAAATGACCAGGGATGGAAAAAAATTAGCGATTTGAGCACCCAACAATGAGTGGAAAAGTCGTAATGTGAAAAAGAGTACCTTTACCTTTCTTTCTTATTTAGGTAGCTATCTTTCCATTCATTCGTTTAAGTATTCATTCATTTATTTGTTTGTTCTTTAATTCATTCATTTGTTCGTTTAACTATCTATCTATCTATTTACACTTGACTACTTGTTGCTTGTGTGTCAGGATTTATTGACCCAATCAGACCAGAGGCCAACTCAATGTCAATCAAAGCTGGAACGTAGGCTTGTTACGTCGTTGTCGCCTAGTAAAAAAAACCCACAACAAAATACAACGAGTGTCAACATTTCCTTCGAAGCAAATTTGCAGAAGAATCTTAACATTTCATAGCCTCCTAAATAGTGATCGTTACGGGTTGACGCTGGTGTTTTGTTTTTGTTTTGTTTTGCTTGTTTTTTTTACTTTTTAAGTCTCATTCTTGTTTATCATGTTTTTTGCTGTGACTGCCCATGCACACGCACAGCTGCAACTTTTTACTTCTCTTGGTCTTCCACCCGACCTGACTGATTCGTGTTCTTTGATTGTGATGGTGGATTTTTTTATAATAATCTTTATTCAGTAAGGGGAGCATACACATACAGAAGACCAAATATTTGCACAGAAACAACAGTTTAAAAAAGAAGAAAACAAAGAAAGATGATGGATGTGTTGCCGATATGCGTGTCACCACTCTTGTCGTCAAGGAAAAAGGCCACACAATATTCTGCAGACGAACATCATCACTGGCTGAAACGAACTACTCTAGCGTTGATGATTTCTCACAAAATGTAATCAAAGAGTCACTTTTCACACGATTCATTAGGCAATTAGCATTAAATCTTCCTCTTCCAGCGTTTTCTGCGTCAGAGCGCTGGTCGACTACAACAGGTTGTTACAAAGAAACACAAGAAAGAAAGATAAAAAATGAACGAATGAATTAAGAAAGAACACACTCGTTGTGTTCAAGCGACTGCACTGAGGTAGGTCGATTCATTGCTATTGGTGTAGCAATGAGCAGCTTATTGCTGAAAAAAGCCTTTTACATGGTGATGTTAAGCGGTTTCGTTTTCTGGAAATGTTGATCTATTTACTGCAAATTATTTCCAAAACTCCTCTCTCTCTCTCTCTCTCTCTCTCTCTCTCTCTCTCTCTCTCTCTCTCTCTCTCTCTCTCTCTCTCTCCCTCTCTCTCTCTCTCTCTCTCTCTCTCTCTCTCTCTCTCTCTCTCCTCGACCCGCTTTTCCTTCCTCCCTCTCTCAAAATGTCACTGACTTATTTCGTACATAACGACTGACAACGTCCCTCGACGGCAGAACGTGATCATGACATGCTCTATGCACATCTCTATTCCAGTTCCCCCCAAAGTGTCGATATTCGCTTTCGAAAATGAGTTTTTGCCTACGATTTGCTGTGAGAATTGTTGGTGTCTCTGCGTTGCGCAAAACTCCCATCCCGCACTGTTCATGAACATTCATGGCACCCTATTTACGAGAATTATGATTATCGATTCACGCGTAGAGCTATATTTGGCCAGTCTCCTCACTTGCGTGTGAGTTGTTTTCGATTAGAAGCAAGGGTACAGTCATTATTCGTCGCAGCTTTTGTGCGTAAGAAATTATGTTAGGTTTAAAACACGAAACGTCGTTTTTACATGTCTACGTAATGGCAACAATTCTTTGAACTGAAAAATAGAAAATAAAAAAATAAAGTTTCTACCAACCTACCCTTGATTTTTTGCCATGCTACCTGAAACAAACTTTCAACAATGTTGCCTTAGCGATGCTTGTCTACCTGAAGAGTGTTGGGGAAAACCCATTCTCAATACAGAGGAGAGTCACTCACAACGCAATACGTAGGCCTAAACTGGACGGGATCAAAACGAAAGGTTTCTGGCTTTCAAAACAACCATTTGAGTAGACTATGTATGATAGTTATTTCAAACTCGAAAGGCTCAACCCTAGGTCATTCAACTATACAATCAAGCTATCAATGGCGACATTTACCACGGAAAAAAACTTACTCACGTATCGAACAAAACATTAATAACTAAACCTTTGTGTAGGAAAGAAAGTACAAATAAGACGAAAATGTAGAAAGACGGTTGAAGACGAGTAATTATATAACTGAAAGTAATTAAAGCCTTGTGAAGGGTTCAGCAAAGTTACATGTTCCCAGACTGTTTTTTCTTCTCGATCCCTCCTCCTGACATTGTAGAGTGATAGCAATCGACTGAAGGAGGCAGCACACGCGAACAGTTCACATCCCCGCCTTGCCCTTCGATCGGGTTTTCCAAGTGTTGCAAGGATGAAGCAAATAATTGTCACGTGTGCTCTGCCACTTTTTCTCAGTAAGAAAGGCCAGAAATAGCCCCGTGGCATTCCTCAGTGCTTGGTGAGGGCAGTGCTACCGCAGCACGATGAAGGTTCCTCGCGCTCACGTCGTGCACACGTTAGCAATGTCCTTCGAAGTGTCCATTTCCGAAAAACGGGACTGTAGGGCTATGTGATGCATGAAGAGCTGGAGTTTACGGAGCATGCGTAGCTTTTCCGCTACCTGGTGTGCCTTTGCCATGCATTTGCACCGGGTGGTGCAATCTCTCTCTCTCTCTCTCTCTCTCTCTCTCTCTCTCTCTCTCTCTCTCTCTCTCTCTCTCTCTCCCTCCCTCCCCACCTCTCTCTCTCCTCCCCCTCCCCCCCCCTCTCTCTCTGCATTTCTGCATTTGTCTTTCTGTATATCTGTCTGTGCGTCTGTCTGTGCGTCTGTCTGTCCGTCTGTCTGTCTGTCTGTCCGTCCGTCCGTCCGTCCGTCTGTCTGTCTGTCTGTCTGTCTGTCTACCTGTCTGTCTGTCTGTCTGTCTGTCTGTCTGTCTGTCTGTCTGTCTGTCTGTCTGTCTGTC
>JAWQFJ010023768.1:7500-15000 GCA_034096865.1 Theodoxus fluviatilis | reverse complement strand
GGAGAGAGAGAGAGAGAGAGAGAGAGAGAGAGAGAGAGAGAGAGAGAGAGAGACGGACGGACGGACAGACATAACACATATATAAAAATGACCCTAGCTGCAATAGCGAGAGGTAGATGAGTAACTATATACTTGTGTGTGTGTGCGTGTGTGTGTGTGTGTGTGTGTGTGTGTGTGTGTGTGCGTGCGTGTGTGCGTGTGTGAATGAGTGATTGAAAGACATATGTGTAATAATACCTCACAACAACTATGCAATTTGGCGAAAAGACAGCTTATTAAAAAATCATCCTTACCACAATGTTATAATTGAGTTCTCTTAAACGACAGGTTCCTGCACATGCAGATATGTCGATCTCAGCAGTAACTTTAGTATTTTTCTGAGGCTCAGCTTGTCTTTGTGAGCCGATACGGCTCAAGGGTAATGTGTGAGATCAAAGCTTCCTGTATACGGTTATCCCTGTGCAGGAATCTGGTCGTGCACTGACTTCACTGAGTTCAGTTTGTGAAATGTATGTGCTGAATGGTGTTGTAGAGAATGAGCGGCGGGACAGGTTTTACACATCTTCATCGGGGCACGATGTCATTGATTATTGTAATGTTTTATTTGTCATTTTGCTTCTCTCTGAAACAATTGCTGTGATTGATAAATATTTATTATTGTCGCATTATTGTATTTGCTGCACACATGACTCTTGCTGTTTGATGATTGCGTGTGTGTGTGTGTGTGTGTGTGTGTGTGTGTGTGTGTGTGTGTGTGTGTGTGTGTGTGTGTGTATGCGTGTGTGAAGCTTCCAATATAGTTTTTCGCCGTCCAGCTGAAACTGTGTCGTTCATGAAAAGTTACCGTTTCAACAAAGGTCAAACATGTATATGCTCTTTTTTGGGGGGTCACATATAAAGCAGATCATGGTTTGCAGTTTTTATCAGTTGTCCTGTAATGACCATTAAAAATAGATATGAATGTTGGTAATATGTTTAAATCTTGTTGTTTTTTTGTTGGCAGTGTAATGGTTCTTTAACTATTGAAGCGCATATACATTTTAAGTGCAATAACTTTGTGATCGGTCTATAGTCAGATCACACACAAATTGTATTTGTTCATTGGTTTATTTATCTCTCTCTCACCCTTTCTCTCTCCCCCTGTCATTCTGTCTGTCTCTCTGTCTGTCTGTCTGCCTGTCTGTCTCTCTGTCTGTCTGTCTCTCTATGTCTCTCTCTCTCTGTCTGTCTGTCTCTCTGTCTGTCTGCCTCTCTGTCTGTCTGTCTCTCTGTCTGTCTGTCTCTGTCTCTATCTGTCTGCGTATGTCTGTCTCTCTCTCTGTCTGTCTGTCTGTCTGTCTGTCTCTCTGTCTCCCTGTCTGTTTCTCTGTCTCTCTGTCTCTCTCTGTCTGTCTGTCTGTCTGTCTCTCTCTCTCTTTCTCTCTCTGTCTTGATGTCTGTCTGTCTCTGTGTCTGTCTGTCTCTGTGTCTTCTGTCTTTGTGTCTGTCTCTGAGTCTGTCTGTCTCTTTGTCTGTCTGACTCTCTGTCTGTCTGTCTGTCTCTATCTCTGTCTGTCTGTCTGTCTGTCTCTATCTGTCTGTCTGTCTCTCGGTCTCTGTATCTGTCTCTGTCTCTGTCTGTCTGTCTGTCTGTCTGTCTGTCTGTCTGTCTGTCTGTCTGTCTGTCTGTCTGTCTGTCTGTCTGTCTGTCTGTCTGTCTGTCTGTCTGTCTGTCTTTCTCTCTCTCTCTCTCTCAGTGTGTTTGTGTGCATGCATGGGTGTGCATACGTGTGTGAGTGTGTGAATGAGTGAGAAAATAACAATGTGATGACACACTGCAAAGAACTGAACTTTCGCAACTTATATTTTATTCGTCCAATACATCAACACTGATATCAAGCACGCTGATCTGAAATAGTCAAGAACGAAACTGCCATTTCCTACACTATGCATTAGAGCCAACACTGGTTTATCCACGGACAATTCAAGAACTGAATAGTGTCCTACACCATTGGCGTTGGGAAGTAAATATGTTATCTATACTTTACGTAATTGTTTTGTAAGTACCGGACTAATACAATAAACAAATGCTTGTACTGTACACTGCAATGTTCATGCGCCGTAAACTTTCAGATGGTTTCAATGACAGCATACTTGCAATTTTGAGGTCTTGCACGCACAAACACCCCTGTATCAGTGCATGCAATCGAAACATGTCATGGTTGAGATAGGATAGCCAGTATCATCGCTCTTGCAACAGCTGTTATGAATCTGTTGCTAAACTACTTCAGACCTGAATTTAAACTGTTATGTTTCCAATAGTACGTACAGCTTTGTTGGCGCTGATTTCACATCCCGCCCCACACCGACACTGATTCTTCAGTGTGATATTCGTTGTTAGTTTGCAGCTGACGTCACGCCATAAATGACGTTACACTCTTTCAGCAAGCCATTGGCTGGCAGAGTGGAGAGCCTCCCGCGCACCATCACTGAACCGTTGGGTGACGTTGGTGACGTCATCATTGTGGTAGATGACATAGCCAGTGTAGGCCACGAGCCCCAGGCCCACTCCTTGCAAAACGTGGGTCAGCATCTGCAGCAGAAAACACTACGATGCAAAACAACACAACCCAGTTCTAGAGGGAATTCTACACTTGCTCACAGCATCTGCAGCAGAAAACACTACGATGCAAAACAACACAGCACAGTTCTAGAGGGAATTATACACTTGCTCACAGCATCTGCAGCAGAAAACGCTACGATGCAAAACAACACAACACAGTTCTAGAGGGAATGCTACACTTGCTCACAGCATCTGCAGCAGAAAACACTACGATGCAAAACAACACAGCACAGTTCTAGAGGGAATTATACACTTGCTCACAGCATCTGCAGCAGAAAACGCTACGATGCAAAACAACACAACCCAGTTCTAGAGGGAATGGCACACTTGCTCACAGCATCTGCAGCAGAAAACACTACGATGCAAAACAACACAACCCAGTTCTAGAGGGAATTCTACACTTGCTCACAGCATCTGCAGCAGAAAACACTACGATGCCAAACAACACAACCCAGTTCTAGAGGGAATGCTACACTTGCTCACAGCATCTGCAATAGAAAACATTGCAATGCAAAATGTCACAACACAGCTTACAGCAACTGCAAGAACAAACATCATTGAACAAAACTACACAGTTCATAGTAACTACAAAGGAAAAAAAAAACCATGGTTCAAAAATACGCAACAGAGTTCAGCAGGGCACGATACACGTGTCCACTGCAAAACAACACAAGACAGTTCACACCAACTGCAAGAGAATTCACTAAACAGTTCACACCAACTGTAAGAGAAAACACTAAACAGTTCACATCAACGGCAAGAGAAAATACTAAAGTGCAAAACGACACAACACAGTTTAACAACCCATGAAGCACTCGCTCACAGCTAATCGCAGTTCAACAATGCATCGTAGCCCAGACGATTGCTTCCGGTAAACATTACGGTGGAACACAACAAAATTACATTCTACTGCAGGACGTCTCAGTGCAGCATATCAAACTGCGAATAACAACTGGCCATATACACACAGTGATATGCATTTATGCATGCACACACTTGCGCCCGCGTGCACGCACGCACACACGCATACATACACACACGTAAGAAAGCACGCACATATTAATGCACATACACACCCACATTAACGCAACGGCACGCATACACGAAGCGATACACTCACACACCTATACACACACAACAGCGTGCTTGCACACACAAAGACACATACACACACACACAGGTACACACAAACGTACACATATGACTTATTTGTATTTTTTGCTCTTTGGTCAGTAGGTTGGTTGTTTGTTTTGTTAAATGGTTGCAGCTTAGTGTGTTGGTTGGCTGGTTGCTTACTTGCTAGTTGAAATACATCCTCTGTGACTTGAATATGAACGTTTTTAAAGCAGTCAGGCGAGATCTGAATGGATTGTTCAGAAGTCGTAGGGGATGACATGGTGTCTTGTTTACACAGAATATCCAGCCCTGATTTGGACACAAAGCTGGGTGTGCGTTGACGACAGTACCTAAATAAGCTGTGCGCACTGATGAAACTGGAAATACAACAATGACAACAACAACTTCAGGTGAATGAGTGAATACATACCTTGTCCTGCCAGCGACGCTTCTCGATGCACTCATGGTAGGGCACCCTTGTAAAGGACACCTGCAAACACAATGGCGAAGGTACAGGGGTAGGGCTGAAGAGGAGAGAGAGAGAGAGAGAGAGAGAGAGAGAGAGAGAGAGAGAGAGAGAGAGACAGCGAGAGAGAGAGAGACAGACAGAGAGAGAGAGTGAGACAGAGAGAGATAGAGATAGAGATAGAGAGAGAGAGCGAGAAAGAGAGAAAGAGAAAGAGGACAAAGAGATAGACACAGAGAGACAGAGAGGGAGAGAGAGAGAGAAAGAGAAAGAGAGAGAGAGTGAAAGAGACAGTGAGAGAGACAGTGAGAGAGACAGAGAGTGAGAGAAAAACACAGAGAGAGAGAGGGAGAGATAATTCAGATCACTGGAAGATGAATAAGGTTCGCTCACTGTGTAAAGGTCTGATTCAATGGATACAGAAAAGCACAAATAAATGGAGAGTGACCATGCTGTAGAGAGTGACTAGCCACGGTGTAAAGAGAAACCAAGATGTAGAGAAAGATTGACTGTATTGGGCAGAGTGCCTGACCATGGCGAATAAAGAGGCTGACCTCAGGAAAGAGAAAGCATCCGACCATAGTGTACAAAAACTGACCATAGTGTGCAAAAACTGACCATAGTGCGCAAAAACTGACCACAGAGCGCAAAAACTGACCATAGTGTGCAAAAACTGACCATACTGTGCAAAATTGACCATAGTGCACAAAAACTGACCACAGAGCGCAAAAACTTACCATAGTGTGCAAACACTGACCACAGAGCGCAAAAACTGACCATCGTGTGCAAAAACTTACCTTAGTGTGCAAAAACTGACCATGCTGTGCAAAAACGTATCACGGTGTGCAAAAACTGATCATAGTGGGGGAAAAACTTACAATGGTGTGTCAAAACTGACCATAATGTGCAAAAACTGACCATGCTGTGCAAAATTGACCATAGTGCGCAAAATCTGACCACAGAGCGCAAGAACTGGCCATAGTGTGCAAAAACTGACCATGCTGTGCAAAAACCTATCACGGTCTGCCAAAACTGATCATAGTGGGGACAAACTTACAATGGTGTGCACAAACTGACCATAGTGTGCAAAAACTGACCATGCTGTGCAAAAACTTATCACGGTGTGCAAAAACTGACCATGATGTGCAAAAACTTACCTTAGTGTGTAAAAACTGACCACGCTGTGCAAAAACTGACCATGATGTGCAAAAACTGACAATGATTTGCAAAAACTTACCTTAGTGTGCAAAAACTGACCATGCCGTGCAAAAACGTATCGTAGCGTGCACAAACTGATCACGCTGTGCACAAACTGACCATGGTGTAGAGGGGAATCCAGATGCGAGGGAAAATGGCGTTCAGAATGCTGTCCAACCACTTCCTCAGCAGGTACAGACGCGAGTTGACACTGGACCGCATCTGTCAAACGCGAAACCAGACGTAGGTGTAATGGCGATGTCGACGTCAGTGACGATAACGACACAAGCATCAGAGAAAGCTAGAGGGACAAAACAAATTCTTCAAGGACGAGAGCAGCAGCAGCAACAACCAGTTCACCCACATCTGCTTCTCGACGCTGCTGCTGCTGTTCCTGCTCGTGCTACTGCTCTATCAAGTCATTGCCAAACTGAGCTTGAGATCCATTTTAATTAAGACTGACTTTTAAACTACTCATGATATCAAATTGTTGGCAGACCTCCGCGTATATGTACGCAAGATGTAGGATTACTGCATTAAAAACCAGATGACAATACACATTACTACACCATACACCAGACAACACCATACGCCTCTACATAGTAGTACAGGGCCCGATGACAATACACATTACTACACAAGACACCAGACAACACCATACACCTCTACGTAGTTGTACAAGGTCAGATGACAACACATCACTGCACAAGACACCAGACAACACCATACACCTCTATGTATTTGTACAGGGCAAGATGACAATACACATTACTATGCAAAGTCCTAGACAATACACTCACCTCCACATAGTTGTACAGGGCCAGATGGCAATACACATTACTACACAAAGACACAGACAATACACTCACCTCCACGTAGTTGTACATGGCCAAGTCACAGATGGCTTTGGCATCCGGGCCCCGCACCAGGCTGTACTCCTCCAGTGCCTTCTCTGCAAGTACACGTGTCCCGCACGTGGGTGTGCACTCTCATAGGCTGCAGCATGCACATAAGCGTTCTTGTGACAAACACATTTATGCACTTGCAGACACATGCACTCCCAGAGACACATGCGGAGGCATTCTTGCATTTATGACTGGCTCAGACCATTGGATTCAAAGTTTTGGTAAAGTTTTGCCTCTGTGTGTGTGAGTGTGTGTGTGTGTATGTGTGTGCGTGCGTGCGTGCGTGCGCGTGTGCGCGTGCGCACGTGTGTGTGTGATAACTGAACAGCAAGTTAAACTATAGCATTTAAATTATTTTATGAATAACAGGCAGATTATTGACTAAATAAACAGCTAAAATGCAAATATCCGTCGGAATTGATGCACCAAGCATAGCTCAACTGGGTTTTCAACCTGCTACATCGCGGACAGTTACACGTGAACAAATCCTCCGTACACTCCACCCACCCAAGTCTTCTTCATTCTTGGTGATGATGTCATCGAGCACAATACAGTCCTCAAAGCCCTGAAAAGAGACAGCAAACAGTGCAGGGAAGGTAGTTGGTTTAAACAATCAGCAAATGATAGGCTGCAAGCCACCAACGCTGCCCTTCGTGTAGTCGTGCCAATTTATGTGACACCATGATTAGTGTGAACTAGGTATGACTGAAAGTCTGAGAAATGTTTGATTATACGCAAACAAGAATAAATAAATTAATGTTTTCAGTAATGCAGAGATAACGCATTTTTGAAAAATTGTGATACATGTGTATAGAAAGTGAAGTCAATCACAAAATTAAGGAAGAGAGAGAGAGAGAGAGAGAGAGAGAGAGAGAGAGAGAGAGGGAGGGAGGGAGGGAGGGAGGGAGGGAACAGCAACAAACACTTCAGTTTATTGTGCAGACAGAGGGAGACCGAGAGAGATATGTAGACACAGACAGACGACAGGCAGGCAGGCAGACAGAAAAAGAGACAGACACACAGTCAGGCAGACATGCAGATGGACAGACAGACGGACAGACAGACAGGCAGACAGACAGGCAGGCTGAAAAGCAGGCAGGCAGGCAGGCAGGCAGGCAGGCAGACAGACAGACAAATACACAGCCAGGCAGACAGACAGACGGACGGACGGACGGTCGGACGGACACACCGCCTGTCACAGCGGGACAGACAAA
>JAWQFJ010023768.1:0-2500 GCA_034096865.1 Theodoxus fluviatilis | reverse complement strand
ACTACTACTACTACTACTTCTACTACTTCTACTACTACTACTAACTACTACCAACTACTACTGCTACTACTATCACTACTACTATCACAACTACCATCATCACCACTTCTTGCACATTATCTACCACTTGTACCACCACCACCACCACCACCACTACTAAGACCTACTTCGAGAGGAAAGTGAAACAGGAGGAATGACCATGGGCACGAGAAGCAGGAGCAGCAAACCAGGAGAACGAGCAGCTCAGGGGAGACTACTCACTCTCCCAGGAGCGGAAGGGCATCGGGAAACTTGTCTTTGAAGAAGGCTATCAGGTCTTCAGGCGTCTGCAGGCTGTCAAAGATCTTGAAGGGCATGAACAGAGTGGTGGTCCAGGTACGGTCCTGGTTGGGCAGTGCGATCATCATGAACTCGTTGCGTGGCCAGATGTGCAGGTGACCCGGCTCCATGGCAAACTGAGGGCAGCAACAATGCGAACATCACCATGGATAACCACGCAAAAACGAATGTTGATAAGACAAAACATAAACAGTTGTGGTTACGGTAACCCAACAGACTCTTTTTTCATGCCGACTCGAAACGTTTTTGTCGCTCGTGCAAAATAAGAGAAGAAGAAACAAAATGCGACTGTAAACAACAGACCGCGTGGAGTGTTTTCTTCCCTGCCCTTAGTGCGCTCGGGACTCCACTATTTACGTGTAAACATCGTTTTCAGCGACAGAGAAACTTGACTTGTGTTCAATTGGGTCTCTCTTAAAACAAGAATTTAAGATATTTATAAAGATTAGGCCGACCTACCCACCTTTTATTTCGCCATGTTATCGTAACCACAACTTTTTTTGGCCTGAAAAAATCTGGTCACAAATGTTTTATTGGCCATCGATCTATGTAGTTAGTACACTAACGTGTAGTATGTAAAATCTCTGAAGATGTAACAATTTTACTTATTGGCGAAGCAGCAGCAGCAACAGCAGCAGCAGCAATAGCAACAGCAACAGGAGCGCTCAATTTCAACCACCAGTACTACTATCGCTGCAGAATTAGCGTCCCTAACGCCATCACCATTACTCCTACCGTAACTGTCCCCATTATAAGACCGCCATCAGCACCACCACTACGACAACAGCTGCCACTATCGCTGCTTCCACCACTAGCACTATCACTGCCATCCCAACAACTACCAATACTAGCAACACGCACAAAACAACGACCTCCATGAACACCACCTTCATCAGCACCGTCTTCATTACTACCGTCAGCATCACTGCCATTATCACAATTACCACTACCATCATTATTGACACAGTACAACCATTACTGCTAAAACTCCACCATCATCGTAAGTATTTTACAGAATCATCATTAGCACAATCGCTAATACTGTCACTATTATATCACCACCACCACCACCAACACAGTACCATCCCCACCAATACCATCACTGACCCAGTGTAACCACCACAATCACTGACACAGCGCCACCACTGACAGCACCACCACACCATCATTGAAACAATACCACTACCATCACTGTCGCAGTATCACCACTGACACAGTACCACTACCACAACGATTACTGACACATTACCACCACAAACACCACCATGAATACCACCATAATGACTGCCGTCACCAGCATCATAATTGCCATCACTACTGTCACCACATCCATGATCATCACCATCACCACTACCTCCACCACCTTCACCACCACTACCACCATCTCCATCAGAGCCTGTATCCCCACCACCACCACCACCACCACCACCACCACCACCACCACCACCACCACCACCACCACCACCACCACCGTCACCATCAGAACTAGTATCACCACCACCACCACCACCACCTCCACCACCACCACCCTTGTCACCATCTCAACCAATATCACCACCATTACCTCCACCACCACCACCATTAGGACCAGTATCATTACCACCACCATCACCATTAGGACTAGTATCATTACCACCACCACCATCATCACCACCATTACCACCACTACCACTATTTCCGTCACCATCACAACCAGTATCATAACCACCACCACCACTACCACTATCACCACCACTACCACTATCACTATCACCACCACTACCACCATCACCACCACTACCACCATCATCACCACTACCACTATCACCACCACTACCACTATCACCACCACTACCACTATGCCTGTCACCATCACAACCAGTATCATCACTACAACCACCACCACCACTACCACCACCACCACTACCACTATCACCATCACTACCTCTACCACTATCCCCACCACTACCACCACCATCATCCCTGTCACCATTAGAACTAGTATAATCACAACAACTATCACCACCACTACCCCTGTCACCATCACAACCAGTATCACCACTACAACCACTACCACCACCACCACTACCACCACTACCACCACCGTCACCATTAGAACTAATATCATCACCACCACTACCATTATCCCTGTCACCATCACAAAAAGTATCACCACCACCAC
>JAWQFJ010023767.1:150000-166520 GCA_034096865.1 Theodoxus fluviatilis | reverse complement strand
AAACACGATGAAACACAGTGTTTACAATAATGCCAATACTTTGTGATGACAATTATATATGTTTTGGCAACATGGCACATTCACGAAAACATCTTTTTAAAACTCTATACTGGTGTTCTCGAGCATTGTGGTGTTTTTAATGCCGAACCATCGGAAATGAACAACAGTTTTTATAGTACATTTGATCACAATGAAACCCAATCAAAAGGCCCGATCGTGGGGGAAAAACCCAAGAAACATCCAAAGGCTGTGAGTTGATCCGAGATTGGCAAACGGTTTTTTTCCTCGCAAGATAGTGTTTGCTGAGCAATGAGGTACAAAAAGAGCAAAATAACTTATAAAAGACCGCGATTTTTTGTGAGATGGGAAAAAACCTGCAGGCCGTATCTTCATTCTGCTCCAAGAGATACATCATTCGGTGTCAGAAACCTCCCCTCCGATGGAAGATTAGTTTAATTATTTGCCTTGGATGGCGAAGTTTTCCAATCCTTTTTTTTCTATCGCCGGTCGCACAAGATGGACGTCAGTATCATAAGGTCTTTTTATCTATCTGCCTTGAAGACGGAAACTTCCTAGATCTCTTTGGAGCGACTGATATAATGAAGGTCATTTTACTCTGGTTATGTAATAAGAGCTCAAAACTGCCCGCGAATCTAGAGATGTTCTTATCATACAAATTTAACTGTTTGCTATATGTGTCATAAACCAAAGGAAAGACAGACAGAAACGCAGTGAGATGGATAGGCAGGACGACAATGAGAAAGAGAACAAAAGGATAAGAAAGACATATATAGGGGAAGAAAAATGAAATAAAGAAAGAAGGAAGAAGAGAAAGTAAAAGGGGAAAGAAAGATTAAAGATGGAAAGAAGGAAAGAATGAAAGTAAACAGAAGGAAAGAATGTACTCGTCAAAAAGAGGAAAAACAGGATGAATATTTTGAACAAAGTCACTCGTCTCTTGCGGAAGTTTGAAACTAAAACAGTGGAAGTTGGCCACGGATATCAAAATCATAAACTTGCACGAGCATTCTTTGATTTTTACTTTGAACGCTGAAAATGTCCTTTCTAGTAAAGCTGACAAGGTCTTTTTGCGCAGTGTGTGTGTGTGGGGGGGGGGGGGGGTGGGGGTGGGGGTGGGGGGGTGGGGGTGTCCATGGCTGAGTGGATAGCGCGTTTGCCCTGCAGTCCTTCACTGTCGCTGATGTTGAAAGACAAAACCACGTGAGCCTAGTCTTGCTTCGCATGAGTGTGCAAATTACACTCAACAGTGACTGACGTGGCCATTACGAAAGTTGATCTGCAGTTAACTGTTTAACCTGAGAATATGGTCAATCTATCTGCCTTTATCAAGGAGGATTCCAGGTAATGGATGATCCCCCCCCCCCCCCCCCCCCGATGTTATCAAATCCATGCATTTATACATTTTTATTCTATTTGGCGTACTTGA
This sequence comes from Theodoxus fluviatilis, assembly GCA_034096865.1. Classification (NCBI taxonomy): domain Eukaryota; kingdom Metazoa; phylum Mollusca; class Gastropoda; order Cycloneritida; family Neritidae; genus Theodoxus; species Theodoxus fluviatilis. Next base: position 165,073 of record JAWQFJ010023767.1, on the reverse strand, counting down.
AGACGTAGAACAGGCCATGCATTCATTTGAACTCCTGTCGAGTGTCAAGGAACAATCCGGACGTGCCTCTTTACTCTGCTGGAAGATAAGATGCTGCGGTAGCTGTGTAGACTTATTGGAGATTTATCTTCGTTGAACTGGGATTCTGGTCTCTGTCTGTAAGGAATACAAATATTATCCAGACAAGTCGTCTCTCGCTAGTCTGCTCCTTACTCTAAGGCAAAATTCTGTGAAAATATTCTGCTTTCCTCTGCATTTGTCAGAGGCAGTTCTCTCCTGGGGGTCTTTGCGCGAGGCCGGGACTTTAAGGTAATGATTGCTAACAGTTTTCCCCGCGGAAATGAAGTCTTCCCCACCTTTCCAAAGCTAACGTATGTGGAGGTATTAAGGGACAAAGTTTTTTCTCGCTCTCTCTTTTTCCCTTCGTTTTTCTGGCAAATTGCTCTGAAAGCACAAACAAACCAGTTTCTTACAGAGAGTATCCGTGGATACTTTAGAGACAGGACATTGCAGAAATAATGCTTGTGCCTATAAATGGTTATGTATTATCGACATGTACAATTGGTTTTGTTGTTGTTGTTTTTGTTGTTGTTGCTGTACATTTCAGAGTTACCTTTCAAGGAGCTCTTTATCTTTAGAATGAGCTTTTTTATTTCTCTTGTCCGGTCCTGCGCACAATCCGTGGAATCTGAGGTTTATCCTTGTGGCTGTTGTTTTGGTCTTTGGTTTCAGTCAGCGTTTTTAACCAGCAAAATTGGCTCTGATAACTAGCCAGCCAGCAACGCGACAACGCCGCGCTGAATCCTTGTCACATCAGGTGTACGTGAGAAGCAAAATATTACGTTCAGTTTTAAACAAACTTGTACCACCGTATCGGTAGTGGGGCTCTAGTAGTACAAAGGTTAAGAGGCTCGTGTTGCGTCTATCTGGTGCAGTGTTCAATTCTGCACGGATCCTAGAGTTGCATCCTTGGGCTTAACCTGCTTTGCCTTTCCTACAGAGGAGTAATACCGGGCACAGGACGCTACACAGTGGCGACCGGGGGGTCAAAGTCCCCACAAAGAATTATCATGTATCTGAGCAAGAAAGATGATGATGATGATTATGATGATGATGATGATGATGATGATGATGATGATGATGATGATGATGATGGTGGTGGTGGTGGTGGTGGTGGTGGTGGTGGTGGTGGTGGCAGATCATGGCAATTGGATCCTCATTGCCTATACATGACAACGCAACTGTCACGTGCGCATCTGACATATTTGGTTGAGTCGAAGCACGAGCGTTTGCAAATCCCAGGAAGTCTAAAATTTGACCGATTATCTTACCGAGCTTCTCGAGATAGCAGGAGGTCATGGTAAGAGGGCTAGGGTTGCCGAGAGCACGCGCTGCCAACTTCTGAGAGTGATCAGTAGCCAGTCCCTAGATGGAAGGCAGAGATCGTGGCACGCTCGCGTGCTCAAGAGGCTGCCCGAAGCTTGGACGAGTGCCGAAAGGGAAAAAAAAGAGAGTCGTGAAGATGTGTGCGCCATCCTCTCTGCCGATAGTAAACTCGATAAGCTAGAATGTCTCTTCCCCGAAATGCGCACTGGGATCTCGTTGTGAGGCTGCCGCTACTGCCGCTGCATGATATAAGGTTGTTTAAAGTGGTGGTGGAGGGGGGGGGGGGGGCGGTAAGAAGGAGCGGCGTTTGCATATGTATGCTTACTCGTACCTCGCTCTAGGTGAAGATGCAGTTCTTGTCTGGGTCATTTGGATTTCTGTCACGATGCTGCCTTTGAGTGTCAACAGTTTTTCAGCCTGAAATGCAGGAGGCTCCGCGGCCCAGTGGTGAGCGCGCTTGACCTGCAGTTGCTTGTGGCTGGAGGGTGCGGTGTTCGAAGCATGGGCAGGATTATATAGTTGCATCCTTAAGCAAGATGCTATACTCACACTGTCTCTCCCGACCCAGAAGTAAAATGGGTATCTGCGATGGCTGAGCTGGAAAATTTTGAAAGGTAACTTTGACCCGTTTATTCGCAGCCTGGCTGCATGCTCCCAAGGTAGTTGAGATGGTGATTGATTGATAAAGAGAAGTAGCCCGTTGACCAGGGGGTAAACTTGTGCGGTTTGAGCATCTATCAATGGGTGGAAAAGTCGCATTATAACAAAAACCACCTTTATCTTTACCCTGGAATAATGGGGATGACACTGATTTAGTCTACATCATTCTGTGTGCAGTTGTATCAAGAAAGCATCGGTTATATGCTGAGGCAGCATAGGTGTTACGATCTGCCATGGATTGGGCCTTGGCCGTAGATGTAGAGTGGCTGCATACGATATTTCATTGAATCCGTGCAGCTTGCATGTAATCGGTGCCCTTATCGATCGCCTTATTAAAATTCTTCGCGTATATTCATAGACATATCTTGATAATTCGATTCAGATAATGTAATGCTATAGGCGCACACGAATATTACTGTTTAATTTTACTGCAAAGTATTGTTAGTAGGAAATACAACATTTTGTAAACATTATTCTTTATCGCGGATGGATGCTGTGACCGACCAACCACGGATACGTTTCCAACCAGACTGCTTGGGGAATCATGGCTGGTTTGGATACATTTATCAAACCTCTCTGCATATTGTAAACATGATGGAAGGGTGAGAAAGCTCCTTTTAGGACGATTATTTGCTTTTTTGGATCGCCATAGACGATGGACCAACACTCTCGCAGTCACACATAGGGGAAGGTGCATCATAGATGTTCACCTTGTACATTCATACTCGTTCATGCGAACACAGGATTACAACACAGCAATGACACAGGGTAGCACGCGATAGGGAAATTGCAAGAAATAATTCAGATTTCTCCCATCCCAGGAATTGAACCGCGGCACTGCGCCTCGCATTTAGTCCTAGGGGAAAGTGTGTGGCATGGCAAGTCGACCGAGCGCTAAGAGCTCTTTCCATAATTGCATGTTGCGGCATGTGCACTCGACGCATGACTGCTCATATGCGGAACAGAACGCAACGCTTCATGTGTGTCGTGCGAAAATTTGCTCGTGAAAATAAAGAAATCTCATTCATTTGCACAACAGTGTGGCTGTCGAGTGTGAAACATGCACTATGCCCTTATGCAACAGCTCTTCGGTTAACATCACGACGCATCGACACGCTATGTAATCAATGCTTGTTTTATTCTTCCGTCCTGGACAACAACAGAGCAAATTCTCCTGCTCGAGTTCACAAATTTCAGTGGTGATGATTGTGCAGAGTGAAGAGATATTTTGTCTACTTCGATGGGATAGGCACGATTTTGCATTGCTACACGGTTCAGCTAACGATCCTATGATTGTACTGTCTGAACCATTTACAGTGACACAAGGCAAATACAAGTTAACGGTGTGGTCGTTCGTTCTACGGCACAATAGATCAGTCTGTCATCTGCGACTGCGTCTTGCACTACACGAGACGGAAGTATTGATCAGTACTTATCATTGATCAGTACCTATCAGCCTGCACAGAGCGGCGATGAGTCTTTCCAAAGACGATTCACCGCTACCAATACAGAAAGAGATAACAGCTTTGTACTCATGGACCACACGCAGTGACCTCTTCCAAAAAATCCCAGCGACGCCACAGGACAGGAGTACTTTGTAAATAACGTCACACAGACAACTTCCTCCTTGCCATCAAAGCAACACTTTGGTCACGTTTTCGGTCGAGGGGCTCTCTTCGTTTACCACGGAAAGGATGGAGTCACAAGATAATGTAAATATATCTCAGGGGATGATGGACAATGCAGTCATATTTCCGCACCCCTGTGTATTCTGAGGAGGTACAAGTACAGTGCGGTAGGCGTTCGGGTGCGACATTAAGTGGACAAATGGGTCAGACGTATTCCCCAACTAATCGGTCAAAGTGCTCAATTCTTTAATTCCCTTTCTTCAACCCCCCATCCTCGTACCTTGCCGGCCATCTCCCCAGAGATTTATCCCGGAGAGGCGGCCATATTTTCGTCTTTATTCCCCGTCCGTGCTGATTGAATAGATCAAGGAGTGGAGAAACGGGCGAGGAACGTGTCAGTGAGAGAAGACCATCACTGCTGGGACTCGTTTAGGTGAGGGAAAGTGAGAGTGTTTGTTCCCTTTCATTACATTGTTTGTCAGTGTGTGTGTGTGTGTGTGTGTGTGTGTGTGTGTGTGTGTGTGTGTGTGTGTGTGTGAGTTTGTGTGTGTGTTTGTGTGTGTGTGTGTGTGTGTGTGTGTGTGTGTGTGTGTGTGTGTGTGTGTGTGTGTGTGTGTGTGTGTGTGTGTGTGTGTGTGTGTGTGTGTGTGTGTGTGTGTGTGTGTGTGTGTGTTTGTGTGTGTGTTAGTGTGTGTGTGTGTGTGTGTGTGTGTGTGTTTGTGTGTGTGTATATGTGTGTGTGTTTGTATGTGTTTGTAGTTTGCATGCTTGTATTTGTTTGTGCGTGTATGAGTGTTTGGGTGGGTGTTTGCATGTGACAGATATATATATATATATATATATATATATATATATATATATATATATATATATATATATATATCGCTATCTCTTTCTCTCTCTTATCCGTCCGTCCGTCAGAAAAACAGACAGGCAGATAGATGGACAGACACACACACACACACTCACACACACACAGAGACAAACAAAAACACATTCAGACAAACACAGACACACGCACACACACACACACACACACACACACACACACACACACACACACACACACACACACACACAGAGCTAGAGAGACGTTGAGGGTTTAGCGCTTGCCTTGACGTAACCATCTTGCTGCTCAGTTTTCACCTCTCCAGTCTGCCTGAGGAAGAGGTGTCACGAGCCTGATGCTGCCATAAAGTCCCCTACCCCTGGGAGTATTGATCTGCCTATTGATCTTTTCTCGTGCAAGAGGACCGCGCCTTGAGGGAAAGGAGCTAGTGAGACAGCATGCAAAAAGATGGCCGTGGAGGACGACAGAAAAATATATGCCGAAGTAAGACGACAGAAAAGCGATCTGGTGAGAGGCAGAACGCGGCATATTCTAACATGGTTGATGCATTCGAGACTATTGCAAAACTTAGGGATGTTTTTAAGGAAATGACTACTGTTCCGATGATTGTTTGGTCATCGTAGAAGTCAGTTTGGAGGTAATATGGGCAAAGATATCTTGTTAAATCTTCGTGCGAGCGATTTTGCATTTCAGCTTTCATGATGGGAATTAATGTTTTCCCTCTCTCTCTCTCTCTCTCTCTCTCTCTCTCTCTCTCTCTCTCTCTCTCTCTCTCTCTCTCTCTCTCTCTCTCTTCTTTACCTCTGTGTGTATGTATATACATGCGCGTTTAAAGTTATGTCTGTCGGCAGGTGAGTATGCTTGTAAGTGCTAGCGAAGCTTTTGACTAGCATAATTATTTGAGGCTTCCGGAAACGTAACGCTAATCGAATTATATTGACAGATCCATTCCCTTACTCTGCACTTCTCACTTCACGTCTGCAGCACTGCTCCCTGGTGCAATGTATTCATAATAAAAGCTTGTGGGGCTTTGCACTATTATTTTTACGTAGAAAAACGCGTAAAAATGTAGTCGAAAAAATCTTCCAAAAGCACTTATCTCGTGTTTACATTACTTCCCCTGGCTTTCAAACACTTTCATTAGTGCAGTGTATTGTCTGGCACTCAAAAAAACCACTTAGAAAACAGGTTTCAAAAAATTCGACTCATTTTGGACAAGGTGCATGCAGAGGTCAATGCGTTGAAGTGGGGGGAAACACCACTTGCTGACAAAAAAACATCCAAAGAACATTAACGTGAAACAAGCACGTTGCAAGAGGGCGGATACGTGAATCCCAACGAGTGTTCTTCTCATGAATCCCTTTCTTACCCTACCTACTTCCAAACGTTCTTCACCGCCAGGAAACCATTCGACAAGACATTAAGAAGAGAGACCCTACGACTGTCTATTCCTGTACGGAGTCCACCACCCCAGCGTCCTGGCTTCGTTACCGGAAAGTCAGGGAACACCGGCGTGTCCGTCTGAGATGAACACTGAGAACAACGAGGATGGACAGGTAATCAGACGTCCTGAAGTTATATGAATGACTCGCCCCTCACCCGCCCTCACCCTCAGCCTCCCTTCCCGGGTCAATGCCTGCGGTCTCCGGGGACGTTTGAAGCCGTGGGTTAGATTTACAACCGGGATTCAGTAATAGGAAAACTGCCCATCGGACCTCTTCAAAGCACCGGTCACGCAGAGGACTTCTCCAGCGAAATGGCCCCGCTTCTCTGATGGTAATTGCTTGGTCTCAGGCTTTTTCAATACTCACGTGGTAGGTTCGCTGCCCCTCTGTGTGTGTGTGTGTGTGAGTGTGTGTGTGTGCGTGTGTGAGTGTGTGTGTGTGAATGTGCGTGCGTGTATGTGTATGTGTGTGTGTATGCGTGTGTGTGTGTGTGTGTGTAATGTGTATGTCGAATGTGCGTGTGTGTGTGTGTGTATATGTGTGTGTGTTTGTGTGTGTGTGTGTGTGTGTGTGAATGTGCGTGTGCGTGTTTGTGTGTGTTTGTCGAATGTGCGTGCGTGTGTGTGTTTGTCGAATGTGCGTGCGTGTGTGTGTGTGTGTGTGTGTGTGTGCGCGTGTGTGTGTGTGTGTGTGTGTGCGTGTGTGTGCGTGTGTGTGTGCGTGTTTGTGTGTGATTGTGTGTGTGTGTGTGTGTGTGTATAAATGTGCGTGGGTGTGAATGTGCGTGTGTGTGTGTGTGTGTGTTTGTTTATGTGTGTGTGTGTTTGTGTGTGTGTGCGCGCGCGCGTGTGTGTGAGTAAGTATCAGTGTCTGCATATGATTGTACGTGTGCATACGTGGATGTACATGTGTAAGTGTGTACTCGTGTGTGCATGCATGTGAGAATATGCACGTGTTTGCGTGTATGTGTGTGTGTATCTGTGTATTGTATTGGAGTTTGTGTGTTTGTGTGTTGCGTGTATGTGTGCCTGTGTGTTTATGTATGTATATGTGTGTCTATGTGTGAATGTGCGCGCGCATGTATGAATGAGATAGGGCTTTGGCGCATGTGCGTGCCTGAGGCCAAGTGTATCTACACATGCGTGGTGCGTGTATAGTCTATGTGCAAATATGTTTTTGCATGAGTATGTGTGTGTTTCGCAGTCTTGAAGACCAATGAGGTGATTCTTCATGTGACCCCTGTAACAAGCAAAACCTCAATACAAATCTAATGGGCGTTTATTCGAATTACAGCGCAGTTTCAGGAGTAACGGTTCCTGCTTAATTGGTTACAAATTACTAGGGCTGCTTCATCTTCACTTTGCCCAGTCGTTACTTCCATGTCCTCAGAGGTAAATTACATGGCTGTCTCTGTGCTTAATGGTTCACGTCAAGACAGATCGAGTTTAACGTAGACATCAAGAGAACCGAGTCGTACAAAAAGGCGTACCGGTACAACAGTAGTAATCACCACGAAAACTGTAATAATGTAGATAGTTTCTAGAGAGAATTTTCCCGATTCTTTGACAAAAACATCCAAGTTGGCAGTCGGGCTTGAAAAGCCAGGGAATTACAACACCATGCATGATATCGATTGACTTTCATGAAGCTGCCGACGCTTCTGCATCAAACATGACTGGAGGATCCACCTTATTTTTAAAGGACACATGGCGCAGCGTATGCAACCATCAGAAGCAACTTAGCCATAGTGAAAACCTTCGACTTTGGGACTCCTGGGACAGGTGGAGATAGCTGAGGTGGTTCGCTGTGATCTGCGCAGCTCATTCTGGGCATAACTCAATCTCGAGAGCTCAAAAACTGCAAGCGGGTCGATTTCAATTATGAGACGTGACAATTTCAATTTCTGGTGCCACCGCTTGGGGCCGATTGGCCTTCCCGCCTCCGTGATACACAAGGGGAAACCCCTTGGCCAAGGAGAAGATGGTCTTCCCTTCATGCTCCTCTAAAGGGGTACGAATAAAACCCTCCCCAAAGCCTGCATCCTCTGCCAGCTCTTTAGCAAGTCCCTGTGTCTTTTTCCCCAAACGAATTTCTCTATGGCGCCGACAGCGATGGAGGCGTCCATTCCAGACGGCGTCTATTTACGACAAAGGACGAGTCCCACAGCTGACGTTTTCATTCGGGTTGTTGGCTCATAAATTTAACTGTGATTTCGCCTCCGTAATATTCTTGAAAGGCGCGCTTAGGCATCCTTAGTGCTTGCTGGATCTCGGATTACGAAAACAGAGTTGGAAAATTGAAGCAAGCAATCATCTGCAGGAATCCGCGACAATGGCAAATCAATATTGACACGGCCTTTCCCTCCTCTGCTAAGATTTCGGGGCCCGCAGAGAAATTAATAGAGATTCTTGAATAATGCCTGCCATTAAAGTATGAAATCGATCGCGTTTCACTTCCATTAACTTTTAACCGCCATCGCCAATATCATGCTAACGAGAAAGCAACTGACAAATTGCTGCTTTGAAATGAAGGAGCAAACGAAATTCATCAGGTGTCATTTTTATGTCGTGGTGATATTTGTCTGCTGATCAAGTGAAGTTTCAGATCTGGTGGTCGAAGAAGAAATATAATCTCCACAAATAAAGTTGTAATGAACGATTCAGCCTGGGCAAAAGTTTTCTAACACGGTAAATTCAGCGAAAATGTTCTGATTGAGTTTCCTAGATTTCATTAAACAAATTCATTTCACACTGAGCACTCTGTGAGATATATATCCCTAAAGAAAATTTAGTATGTATTTGAATTTCTTCTCTTTCTATTTCTTTTTCTTTGAGAGAACATTAGACGAATCTTCATCGTTTACACCATAACGTTGCATGCAACGAATAAATGACGAATACGGAAAGGTGAGTGTGACAAAAATGATCAGTGTGAAGCAATGAGCCGGAGGAAAGGTCAACGTACGACAAATGTCAATAGGTTCAGACGGGTGAAAACTGGTTTGTTAATAATAATAATAATAATAATAATAATAATAATAATAATAATAATAATAATAATAATAATAATAATAATAATAATAATGTGTGGATTTATATAGCGCCTTACCATGAGTTAAGACATGCTCAAGGCGCATACATACACAACCATTACAATATACAATAACAGTCAATCACATCAACGGTAACTTAATAAACTTAATAACATAGGAGTCAGGCATTCACTTCAGGCATTCTCATACTGCTAAGCTGGTAAAAGTAATCAAAGTTAGAAAAGCCACACGGCTTGCCTCTGTTAGGTTCACTCCTATTCTTACAGCTTCTGTCAAACTAAAAGCTTGAGTTGGCACGTTGAGCGAGGGTCTTTCATCGCTAAAGTCCCTACGACCACGGCGGACTTTGGTGAGCACTTATACAGCAGCAAAACTTCTACCAGGCAAAGGAAAAGAGGGGCTGCTCCAAGCAGACTGCAAAGACTGTCTGCTCGAGGCGGTTCCGAATCCTCTTGTGGGTTCAAGGCTAGAAGATCGACTGGCGATACGATCTCCTCACGGCGCCAAGTCAATGGAAAATGCCGGGGGGAGAAGCGACCATATCTCATCGCTTTCATTGACCTGACGGGGGCCTTTGATCTGGTCAGAAGGAGCTGACTCTTCTTGCAGTTCGATATAATCGAAGGGCAGACCCAACGCACGACAATTATTGGAGGTCTTGGTGGACCATTATAGGAAGAGTGAAGTAGCGGCGGCACAGTCTCTGTTGCTGCCTCAATTTTGCTGCCGTTAGAAGCAAAGCTCTTTGTACGTCTCCGTTGGTGCTTCAAAACTTCATCAAAGGAGTGTCTTGAACTGTTCCCCCATGAGCAGCGGAAAACAAATCACAGACTAGAAGGTTTGTGAACGGTTTAGGCAAAGAGAACCGCGGAGCTATGGGGAAGATAAGAAGAACGTAATAGTTGAATGTGAAAGGTTTTCTCGTGCACTTTTGAACTGATTTGTGGTCTCTTCAACATCTTGGGCACGCGCTCCCATCTTTGTTAGCAATAATCTTACCTAGATCTAATCGAATATGAATTTATTCAGTCTAAATTTTATGTAATTAATGTTAATATATTCTTATATAGTCTATTTTAATCAAATCTTATCTAATCTATTCTGCGCTTATCTAAGCCAGTGAAATATAGTATTATCTATGTGCCTTGGGAAAAGCTGAAGGAATGTCGGTGGTTTGATCTCATTCCTTGGAAGATCATGATCACGCTATGGACCGATAGTATTTCAAACTTAAGACAGAAACGCAGTTCCTACATAAGCAAGTACCACAGAGAAGGAGGTTCCAGCGACCGATCACTTCAGAGCCCGCAACCTTCTCAAGATAAAACACGCGTTCGAGACAGACATTAGCCGCCACCTCCATTCATATTTCATCTGGACACGATGGAAAATGACCTGCAGCGATCATCCGCGGACTTCATTACAGCAACACCTGGCATCTGCCAGGGAAAGCGATTTCCGCTACAATGCAGCACAATTCAGCGGCTTTCCGCCCGAGCCTGGGAGCCCTTCCTCGTAAAGCAGGCAAAGCGCCACCTAGTGTCCAAATCCTCGCACGACAAGGGGAGATAAATCAAGAACGTGCCGGTTGGTCGAAAAGAGGGCTTGTGCAGAAGAGGCCATTGTTGAACACTGGCAATACCGAGGGGGATGCGGCTTTGTCCACATTTTTTTGGCCATTTTACAGATAGAATGTTCGCGAGAAGAAAAAAAAAGTATTTTGCTCGACGCCGAATCCGTCGGAGTAAATGATGGTTTTGGATTGAGATTTCAAATTGAGGTATTGATTTCTGACAAGCAAACCATATGGAGAACTCATGATTTCTGGGCCATAAACCACAACGATCTTACGTCGAGTCCCAGACAGTGAGCGAGTATATGAGAGAGAGAGAGAGAGAGAGAGAGAGAAAGAGAGAGAGAGACAGATACAGAGACAGAGACAGAGATAATAATAATAATAATGTGTGAATTTATATAGCGCCTTACCATGAGTTAAGACATGCTCAAGGCGCATACATACACCACCATTACAATATACAATAACTGTCAATCACATCAAAGGTAACTTAATACACTTAATAACATAGAAGTTAGACATTCACTTTAGGCATTCGACAAACTGATTTACAGCGTCACCGCTTAACCATGAAACTGGGGAGAGGGGGAGGAGAGACAGGAGGGTGGTAGAGGGCTTAGGCAAGCTAGTACAAAGAGAACAGTGAGGGGAGGAAGATGAAGAAACTTAGACAGGATTCGGGAACGATTTTAAGAAGAGGTGAGTTTTGAGAGCAGAGCGAAAGGTCGAGGGAGATGTAGAGTGACGAACAGAGGCGGGGAGGTCATTCCAGATAGAGGGAGCCTGATAAAAGAAAGAGCGTTCACCAAATTTTATTTTAAGTGGAGGGTCCTCCGGGAACCTGAGGATTCTTGTGTCTGCGGAAGAGTGTAGCTGTCTAGCGGGTGTGTAGGTGCGCATGGGTTTAGAGAGATATTAAGGAAGGGATTCAGCGAAGTAATGGTAGCAAAGACAGGCAATCTTGTATTGGACTCTAGCACTAATGGGCAACCAGTGGAGAGAGCGGAAGAGAGGAGTGCGATGATCTGACTTTTTTGACTTACAGATGAGTCGAGCTGCAGCATCTTGCATTCTTTGAAGTTTATCGGTGAGATATGCGGGACAGCCGGTGTTACAAGTAGTATTAAAAGATTTAATCTTTTCTTTGGCTCGTTGAATGTCTAGGGTACTTCACATTACTACTTGTCACCTTCCAATCCTCCATTCACACAAGGATGACGTATGGACGCAAATGAGGACTGGGATACCAAAATCAAAGGTCAAAAATAGCTTTAATCAATGATAAACAAATTGGTCATGAGTGATAATTTCGACACAATAATTAATAAGTCATGGAGATACTGAAACGCATTGCTAAATGAAATGAACCCTTCCCCCAGAATAGATAATAATTAACTGATAAAGGCTGCCAAGCCAGATGGGAAACTATACTCACATCTCAGACCTGTCATGTCGTTCAGCCAATCCATAGCGAGCAACGCGGGCTCGCTTTCCAATGAATGAAATTCCACACACACTATAGGGAGAGGGGAATTTTGGGATGTCCACTCATGGACGCACTTCACAAACACGACGAAACATGAGTTTGCCTAGCATTGGCGAGGAGGCAGTCGTTATTTCTCGATTCTTGTAGTGGAGGCGGAGGTCTTGACTTGTACTTGATTCAGGAGATGTAGAAGTCCCGGCGTGGACCCGTGGACAGACGTCCGGTGGGGCAGTCAAGCAGACGGCAAATCCTTCCTGTGGCGGGCAAACAGCAGGCAAGGCAACTTGAGAGGGTGAGGAGGAGGGGAACGATGCGAGAGACGGTCAGAGCTTTCTCGCAGGTGGTTTCTCAGGAGTTGGAGAATTTCTAAAGACTATTTCTCCATACAGGGTGGTCAGGAGGTAGTTCACTCAGGAGAGGGAAACGTTGCAAAAACGAGAACTCGTGATACCTTATGCGTTGTCTCTCTCTGCAGTCAGAAGTGAGGGCAGTCCTCCATTCAGCTTTCTGTCTACCCACAGCCACTTGAAATAGCTTACTGGGCATAATTCGTCAGCGGACGAAACTTCATCAGCTTTCACAGACAGTTCAACACGTGAACTCTTTCTAAGACAGGGCGCCGTCCACACGTGGGCTGTCTCTGTGAAAATTCTGCAACGGGCACGCCTGTGATCCCAAAACACGGGTTTAAATACAACAGCAAAAGTCTACCTGTTGTTCTCAACCAATCACGGCGTTGGAGGGTGTCTTGATTCACGATCTCATACCAAACAACCAATCAACTGTTCACACAGCCATCCACCTTCCCATTGATCAATAACTGAGCTGTCTCATTAGTCCGTTCCCTAAAAAGTTCACTGCAGATTGGTCAATGGCAGAGTGTGAACCGAGATGAATATAATATCCTCCCAAACGTTCTACTAAGTTCGTTTCTCCATTGGAAGGAAAACAAGGTTCACTGTTCGATTTCCCTTCCAAAACTCCATTCACCATATAAATCCCAACATCAACACTGGCTTGGCAGCAATATCAAACTACACTATGGCTTGGCAGATAATTCCCAACCCACTATATGATATAACCACAACCAGGAGCAAATGGGAAATATGCATTTCGTAACAGCCGGCAAGAAGACCGTTGCAATAATCCAGGCGTCTGAGAATAAGAGCACATACTAGGATAGTAGTAGCTTGAGTAGTGAGAAGGTGTCTGATTGCGCTTATCTGTCTGAGTTGTATGTATGCAGATTTGCAAAGATGAGAGTCGAGGGTGACACCAAGGTTTTTGACTGATGGAACAAAGGCGACGTCAGCGTCTCCTACCCTGACAGAAGACGGGAGGGATGGAGACGTCACTAGTCTCTGAGACTTGACAAGAAGGCATTCGGTTTTGAAACCGTTCACCTAGAGTTTGGAGAGACAGAGAGAGTGACATAATGAACATAGCGAACGAACGAAAAACAGTATTTCGTTAGGCCTTCGGCCAATGAGAGAGAGAGAGAGAGAGAGAGAGAGAGAGAGAGAGAGAGGAGGGTAAGCGGAAGAGACACGTACACACGCGTAAGCATAGATATGCACGCACGCACGCACTCGCGCGCACTCAATCGCACACACATATACACACATATGCGCACACATATGCACACACACATGCACACACAAACACATACACATATACGTGCACAAACACACACGTACACCCGCACGCATGCACGCACACACCTACTCATACGCACGCGTGCACCCACACACAAACACACATACAGAGACACCCACACATTCATGCATGCATGCGCTTTATGTTCTAATCTTAACCCATTCCCTTTACATCCTCACACCAATTCGAAAGATGCACACACACAGACACACACACACACACACACACACACACACACACACACACACACACACACACACACACGAATGCATGCACTCCGTTTTCTTGCCTTAACCCACTTCCTTTACACCCTATCCTCCAAAATAGATGCCAAAATAGACACCGACCTCGTATGGGGTGATGGAGAGATAGAGTTACAGACACTGAGGCTGATCCAGAGACTGAAGAATAGAGAGGATTGGCTGCTTTTGAGCAAGACAGCGACGTTTTTCATCTCGATGGAGACACAAAGGCAGGAAGTGTTTGGATCTCGTGCAAAGTTGGTCAACTGGCTGCCAAGTCGCACGCCTGTCGGGCGACCTGTCCATCAAACAGACAAGCTAGCCGCCATTTATATGCCACCTCCTCGGGCCAGTAAATAGAATTGTCTCCTTTACTGTTACAAAAATTGTTTAGTCATCAACTATGAATGTACTCTTATTTGCTGAGCTTTCTCAATGAAAATTAACTCTTCGAACTTTTCTTTTCACAACTGACGACAAGGTGGAAGAGAGCAATGGGTTCACAAAAACTTGCCCATGGCGTCTCGCGAAACTTGTTTTCCCCCTTTTGTTTTCAGCCTTTTCTTTCTTTGCCCTTTGAGTGGTACTCACAGAGAGTGGCTTGATGGAGGAAGTGTTATTCAATTCAAGACGATCCAGTCACTGGCACAACACAAAACAACACAGCACAACACAACACGACACAACACAACACAACACGACAAAACACACCACAACAGGACACAACACAGCACAACATGACTCAACACAGCACAACATGACAAACACAGCCCAACACGACACAACACAGCACAACACGACACAACACAGCACAACACGACACAGCGCAACACGACACAACACAGCACAACTCGACACAACATAAAACAACAAAACACAGCAAAACACAGTACAACACAAAACAACGCAGCACAACACAAAACAACACAACACAACACAACACAAAACAACACAGCACAACACAAAAAAACACAGCACAACACAACACAGCACAACACAAAACAACGCAGCACAGCACAAAACAACACAGCACAACACAAAACAACACAGCACAACACAACACAGCACAGCACAACAGAAAACATAGCAGCA